>QFET01014892.1:0-18821 GCA_003316355.1 Tuber calosporum
TTGATTTCTTAAGCCTAGCCTGATTCGCTTGACCTTAGAATCGGCTACCCTTAACAACCAGTTACGCCAGTCATCAGGATGCTGTGACTTCTTCCGTTTAACGTCTAATGTCTTCTGTTTTCTTATATGATACTGCGGGTACCTCTGAAGAAAACCATGGGTCCAGGTTTAACTAACAAGTAAGACTTGTTCAGATGTGTCAAGATGAGAGGAAAGGAGAATCGAGTTTGCATACGAAGTAATATGTCAATATCGTGGTGGAATACCAGGTTCATCAAGTCTATCAAAGTATGTGCAAAGGGCTAGCTCTTGATCTGCTGACATTCTCTTGTTTGGTGCCTCTCTCTCCTCCCGTGATATACGACCTCTCCAACAAGCACGCAGACGTTGTTCCGGTAAATTGTGCTCCCCAGCCAAAGCAGCAATGTTTAGTTTTTTTTATCGTTCATGGTGACGAGTACTTGCTGAATTTGGGACTCAATGTTGCTATAGGTTTCACTTTGCATATTTGCTTTGGTATTGTGTGGATGCCAAAAAGAGTAGCTTCCGTAGTGGTAGTTTGGTGATTCTTTTGTTGAGCCGTTTCTATCCTTGAGGTGTCTGGCACTCCTTGTGAGTGCCACCTACTTTGAAGGGCGCGTAGCGTCGTTCGCAGTTGTCGGAACCTTGGCACGGTTATTGCCTGACACCCTTCCGCTCTCCCTTGCTAAATGTGTCTCGAGATAATTTCCATGCCTCGGTCGCTTGTGGCTGGCCTATGCGGATTTGTGTGATGACAAGTGTTTACTCACACACAGGATGACTTCTAATTGGCCCCATATGATCCCACCTTACCTTTCGCTTACTTAGTCATCACTCAAGCCCCTTGGATTGGACACCCAATTAGAAACTGATGATATTCGCCGGGCCCCCTCCACTTCCCAGCGACCGCGCCTCACCTGTGTTCAGACGACCCAACAAGCAAACTCTCGTGACGGTGAGAAATCACGTTCCTCCACTCTCACCATCCCACCAGCCCCAAAAACAACCTCTGGGAAACCTTTGCTTCTTCCTACCATATTCCTATCCTTCGCCAGCAAAATTTCCCCGCCATCAGCTTCGCTACCTCCCTGCACTGTCTCCTGTAACCCCCCTCATCTTCCTTTGTCCCTTGCACCGTCTCCTCCTTCTACCTTCAGCGATTCGATAACTCTCGTTGGTATCATACTTTGTCTATCATCTCCTTTTCTTCCATCAGGAATACTACAGTTCACTTCAACATGGCAAATGACGAGTACGATGTGAGTTTTTCCATCCTTTTCCCCTTATCCTACTCCATCGTTTTGTAAAGCTTACGATTTTACTATTTCCTAGTTTCTATTCAAAGGTACCGCCCTAGAAAAACAAAAAGCCCCCTCATCTCCCAAGAGCCTCATGGCGATGCCCCACCCGCGACCACTATCGCATATTACCTAGATCCTTTGACGATACTATGCAGCTCTTGCATCTGTTGTCCTATCATTCGAGATGATCTACTAACAATTTGCGATCTAGTTGTCCTCATTGGAGACTCCGGTGTCGGAAAGTCCAATCTTCTCAGTCGCTTCACTCGGAACGAATTCAACTTGGACTCTAAGTCTACTATCGGTGTTGAATTTGCCACCCGTTCTATCCAGGTCGATACCAAGACCATCAAGGCCCAAATTTGGGATACAGCTGGCCAGGAACGCTATCGTGCCATCACCTCTGCCTATTACCGGGGAGCTGTTGGAGCTCTGCTGGTCTACGATATCTCAAAGCAAATCACCTACGATAATGTTACTCGCTGGCTCAAGGAACTCAGGGATCATGCTGACAACAATATTGTGATTATGCTTGTTGGTAATAAGAGCGATTTGAGGCACTTGAGAGCTGTTCCGACCGATGATGCCAAGAATTTTGCTGGTAGGCTGGCACTAGCTCTAAATAATACGGATATACACGTATATTAGGATTATTCTGACACATTCCGCAG
This sequence comes from Tuber calosporum, assembly GCA_003316355.1. Taxonomy (NCBI): domain Eukaryota; kingdom Fungi; phylum Ascomycota; class Pezizomycetes; order Pezizales; family Tuberaceae; genus Tuber; species Tuber calosporum. Next base: position 1,994 of record QFET01014892.1, read on the forward strand.
CCGAGAACCACCTTTCGTTCATCGAAACGTCTGCCCTCGATTCTACAAATGTTGAGCTTGCTTTTCAAACAATTTTAACGGGTATGTGTCACACAACGTTTACCACCCAACACAACAAATGGAGAATCTAAGCAATCGCTATTAGAAATTTACCGGATCGTCTCTAGCAAAGCTCTAGACGGAGGAGACCAGCACCAAGTCAGTCAACCTGGAAGCAGTCAACCCCTTCATATCACTCCCACAGCCGAAAATACTACCAAGGACGGCAAGTGCTGCTGAGCTGTTACAACTTTCTTTGCATCGTCTGTTCTGGCAAAGGTGATTGGAAGGCGAAGGTGCTACAATGCCCAGTGGGTGGCAGTTTGAAACTTGAAATTTATGTTCTATTCTTTCCACTTCTCTGTATGTACACTACAAACACCTGATTTGGATGAGTGTTCAAGGAGCTCGGGGCTTAGATTGAGCTTGATCAAGATAAAGTCACGATCAAATACGCATGGACGGGAAACTGACTTTTGCTTACATCTGGGATTGTTGGGATTTCCTTATTTCTTTTTCTCTTCAACGGGACAGCTCGCTTGTTTTTATCTTCTTGTTCCTTGTGCTGATTCGTTTTGACTCCTATGTCTAATCTTCTCAAGTCTCATTTTCCAATATCCCCTACCAGACGTATCCTAGCGATGTGATTGAGAGGGGACGTTGCTGTCGTGGTTGTGACTTACATTCAGTAAGATAGCCGGATTTCATGATTGAACATCGGATTCTCATAACTTTAGGCACAAGTTCACCCTTATATAAACCGAGATACAACCACCCAAATGTCTCTCAGAATGGCAGCTGCAGTCTCCTTGCTTTCTTTATTTTCAAAGCATTCTCTACTCTATGTATTAAAACCTATTTTCTGCTAAGGCTACTGGTGAGTAAAATAAATGCCATTGCCCAACCCAGGGAGATACCCCATTTAACCACCCCCACCCCACCTCCCTCCCTACCCTCGTTTTCATCTCAACAGCAACCCGCAGAACCAGAACCCCACACCTATCGTACAGCCCACCACCACCATTCCTCCACCAACCCATCGACTCTAAAACAACCAAACATACCAGAAAACACCTACAACCGCCATCAAGAACAGTACCCACGCTTTCCAGCCCACTCCAGTCCTCTTCGCCATGCGCAGCATACTATTCATCGTCCCTCTAAGCCTTATCCGGGTATTATCAAAAGAATCATTCATGCTCGCCATAAGGGTAGTTGAAGATCTGACTTCGTCGCCGATAGCCTCGGTAATCTGTTCACCCAACTGATATTAACATCCCACCCTTCCATCGCGGGAAATAGAAGGGGAGAAGGGAAGAAAAAAACAGACCTCCTTCAACATCTTGACCTTAGCGCTCAACCCTTCAACCTGTGCGTCGTTCTGCGACTCTAGTTCTTCCATCACAGAGGCGCTGTATTGGCCTCTTGAATTGGGAGTTGCAGGTCGGTACTGTGCCGTCCCTCCGGGGGGTGCACCGTTGCCATTCGGATTGCCGAAGAGCTGCGCTCGCGCATCGCGTTGGTGGAGGTGTGAGCCGTAACGGTTACTGTTGGTTAATTAGCTCGTGAAGTAAGGAGGGGGAGGAGGGGGGGCGGGAGATTGATGATTGAAAGCGAGAGATGAATAGGTGATGGGGGTAGAGGAAGAAGTAAGTAACCTTGATGAAGACATCCTTTCTATTTGTCTCTCTTGAGCTCCGAGTATGGATGGAGGTATGATAGTCTATCGAAGTTCGTTCAATCAAACACACCACCGGCTCCCGACAGAAATGGAGCGAAAAGAAAGAAAGAAGGAAAGAAGGAAAGAAGAAGGAAAAAGACAAAAACTCTCTTCTAAACCGATTGATTGAGCGTTTGATTGACGGAGTTTGGACAGGCCAGTTAGTCTGACGGAGCCTACGGTACCCTTGTATCATATTGTCAGTTGGTCCAGTCACGTGCCAAATATTCAGGCGACTTGGCCTCAAGCCACACAATATTGTGCCATAGAGGGGCACAGTCCAACACAAAGCCCTCTACCCTATCATGGGTTAAGTTCAGTCAAGTTAAGCGAAGTGACCCCCCATTGCGACCATGCAAGGATTCGCAGTGCTGGTAGTGCCAATACCAAACTCGTGTTCACAAATTGAACAAAGCAAAAAATTATAAAAAAGGAATATCCTTTACCCTAACGGGCTCCTGTTCTAGAACAGCCAATCCCGTAGGAGAGATTGTGAGGGGAAGAAGGAGATTCCCACCGAGAAATGATTCCGCAATCTGGATTTTTTTTTTTTTCTCCTCTCCCTCTCTATTTGTTTATTTTACCCAATATTTCACGCCCCTTCTCCTTCCCCTTCTCCTTCCCCTTCCCCTTCCCATCGCAAACCTGGTTTTAGTTTCTCCAGGTTTTGCAGATTGCGGCACGGGAACGCCGCTAGTCGGAGGCTTGGTTTGCCGGACGGATGGATGGCGGGTTCGGCTTACTCTAGTTTTTGATTGTTTCGCCATACCCTTCCCCCCCTCCCCTTCTCTTCTCAAGTTTGGTTTCTTTTTAAGGTTTTCCAGGGTGGGCAAAGAAGGGATGAGGGGCAGGGAAAAGAAGAAAGCAAGAAGCGGAAAAAAAAAAAAAGCATGGGGCTGTTTGCGGCTTGTGTGCTCTGTTGATTTGATACGGTACTCGTATGTGGTGCATCGCCATGTAGTTCTGCTCACGCAGTTGCGTGCCTCTTGGGTGCTTGATGTGATACTTGTAGGGGTTGGGGCGGTGGGGTTAAAGCTGGGAGATCTCGAAGCGGAAACCGTAAGAGCTGGATTCACTAATTGGGGTAAAAAATGTTATTTCAAGAAGGCTGATGTACCCCCGCTGCAGTGATGGCTTAAGTTATTTTATGTCCAATCAAACCGTTAATACGAACCTATTCTTTTTTTTTCTTTTTTTTTCTTTTTAATCCGGGAATAAATAAATATCACCTTCTAGTTCTTAGGATTCAATTCCGTTGCTGGTTCAAGCTGTTGTCCTCTCGAGCAGCCCATATAATACGTTCTTCGAAACACTGCTACGATATACCACAATACGGATCAGGCTCAAGTAGATTGATTAATAGTAACTGGCTCGGAGACTCACTGTTCCCATCCAGAATGTCCCACCATAAGCATAGGCTGTACCTTTGCTTAGTTTGATAACATAGGAACATTGTATTACACCTGATCTGGGTTTTAGGGCCCAGGTTCAACGAGTCTTCTATTTCGAGAGCCAACACCTCCTCACCAACTTGGAATAGGTGCTCTTCGATATCCCTGGTCGGGACCTCATGGTTTGACCAGTACTCTCCCGTGGTTGAAGTCCTGTGGGTACCTCAGATGATTAGCCCAGGGCGTGCGGGGAAAGACTCCCGTTGTGCATACAGCAATCCGAGTCACCCCCCTCCTCTTCCCCCCCCCTCCCTTTCTCCCACTCCCCTCTTTCTCCCGGCTTGCCTCGCCATGTAAGGGGTTCGTCCAACTCGGCTGGGGTCCTATAAAACCGGCTTCCCCACATATACCCGTGCCCACTCGAGGCATGCGGAACTCCGGCCGCATACAGCGCTTCACAATAGCATTGAGTGCCCTTGGTTTTTTTCTCGCTATATATACTGGAGTAGTTTCGAGTCTCCATTATGCACAGGAGAAGCAGAGTCCTTCAGCTTATCGACAATCCACAGCTCGCCGCTGCTGTACAACCTCGTGACCAATTTGGATTGGCCATTCCTGTCATCCATTGATGCGGATAGACCGGGTTTCCTGCGCCCAAATGGGGAAAAAAAAAAACAAGGACTGTACGCTACAGCCTACCGGCATAATCGGCAATTCACCGCATGTGTGCTTTTCTCAGTCCGTGACGTAGCAGAAGGGACCTTTGGCCCCACCCGATCATCTCCAGTTGCCCAGCACCTGGGGTTCGTATTTGTGATTCCTGCTTGGGCCAGTGGAAGCCCCCACATTGTCCAGCATAGCCCAGCCAGCGAGACAGCATTAAAGCATTTGTACGCGGGGCCCAAGAAGAAACTTGCATCCCCAATCCACGAACTCCCATTCGTGAAGCTCATAGTTAAAACTTAAACTTTGCGAGGAAACTTCCTGCCGAAGATCGCCTTGATTTCATCACCAATTCCTCCCCCATCCCCCCTGCCCCCTCTTCTCTTCCTGTCAATGATCAAGTGGGTAGGAAATTTAGGGGCCGTTGCCTTGCGGAGGAGTGCGAAATAAGGTTTCTCGCTGCTTTTTTTGACTTGGTCCAGGAGTCATGCAGGGTCGGCAGATTCTGAGCGAATTTTTTTGAAAAAAAAAAACCCATGCTCCTCCCTGCCACCACACACCGATGGATGAGGTTTCCGAGATTTCTGGTTATGGTGAATAAAAGAGCGCGTTACGCAAGGTCCTTACAACCAGCCATTTTGACCTGGCTGCTTGGCTTGATTGATTATCTGCTTTCGTTCTTCCTCTTCTTTGCCTGCTTGCTCCTGAACTTGCCTTGCTGCAGTCTATCCGTAAGGTAGGAAAAGGATATTAAATCCAGTAGCACACCAAGCTCCTGTTCCAGTACTGCATGAGTCATGATATCACGTCATGATCCTTCAACGTGAGCTTGTCGAACTCTTCTCCGCAACCGTTCCCCATTTCCCTCTCATGGCTGATTAAATCCGATTGTCACAGGATATCACTCGGTTATATTGGTGGACTTGGTAAAAAAAATGAGTCCACCACCACCTTCACCCATTTCCAAGTCCTCGTAGGCCGAGGAAAGCCGAGCCCTGCCCTGGATACTGAGGTTGTGGAAACCCTGCCAAAGATTATCTGTTCCATATCCGGTAGTTCCCTATCAGCTGCCCAGTCTCTCGACAGTCACTTTTGGGATCGGATTTTGCTTGTTCATCAGTCCACCATCTCAATATCAACCCCCTCCTCAAATCATTGCACAATTGCAACATTGATATTTGCATATCGTGAAATCTTCAATTCGTAGTCTTATCTTATAATAGGTGGCCTATCCCTTTCTTTCTTGCTTTGTTTGTAGGAAAAAACAAAAGAGCGCATACGGGACAGGTAAGGCTTAAGAATTGGAGGATAAAGCAGAAGGGTAAATGAGGGGCTCTTTCCCCTCTTTTATTATCGCGCCCACTTCCCTCCATGTGCCCACACAGCGTTATCCTGCGATATCACTCTGTAACACTGTAATCGTCAATTTTATCATAATATGTTCCTCGATCGAATACCCTTGGATCCATCCTCAATAGGCATTTCTGGCGTCATTAGAGCTAGTCCTTAGAACAACGAAATTTTATTGCTCAGTAACGTAGCGGATCGAGAGATTCCATGCCTTTAAAAACCCCCGCTATTCTTAAAATACCCCCACGCTTGTCGAAGTCAGCCCGTTTTCTGACAACCTTTTCCCCAGAGATCTCCAATTCCAAAACCACTTAGTCAATGTTGCAACCCCTAGCGAGCCATAGCCGTGAAGTCAATAGATAGGAGGATGATCATATCCCATGACCAGATTATCGCCTCCCGTAGTTCCCCGGTACTTGTATCTATATGGGACCCAATGTCTCCCACCAATATGCCGAACTTGATTGGCTACAGTGATTGAACTCTACGATCCAATCACCGTCGGGCCCTAGAAATCCCGGGCTTATATGCATTCAGCGATACTCGAGTACTCATAATTGAGCTACATTCGTCAACACGGTTGCTATTGCATACCGCCAAAACTCGGTTTTTCTTTCTTAGATCTCAGTGCCATGCAATAGCGGTCATGTTCACAAACCTCGTTCAACAAATAACAGCCTCCGTTACCCCAGCCACTGGCGGTCCAGCGGTGGTTGTCATAGGTAATTCGAGATCTTGCATAGGAAGATGATCAATTTCAATGTCAACAGCCTCTTGTCGATGCACTGGGGTCCCAAAAAGAAAGGAATTGAAAAAAACTGAAAGAAAAATAGCATGGGCACAGTTTACCACATCTCTGGTTATTGCGGCTCAGCAGTTTTCCTGGATCCTCGGGGCTTGCGGATTCATTGGAGTTCTGATAAAGTAGGGCTAAAGGATCCCATGGTGTGGGGTTTTATTTTCGGGCGAATTATAGCAGCGTTCCCCAATCTTGGCGAGCACAGTGCCGGATCCCCCCACCAATAATATGACAAAGTCACCTCTGGTTACAAAATGGGAACTAGGGGTGGACACTGTTGGCCTGCACCATTTGCCTCCGAATTTTGGTCTCGTCCACATCACCATCACCATCTCCATCTTTCGGAGAAGCACCGTAATGTATGTATTTTAGTGCCAGTAGTCACACCGCCCCCTTTCAATACATTTGCTCTCGGTGGCAGTCGGCGGCTCGGATACCCCATCCGGTGTCCAGGGACTTCTTGTGTCTGCCGCTGGACAGTTCTGTACCAGTGCCGTACGTGGTTTTGTGACTCGATTCTACAGGAGGTACATTAGGAGGCCCGTTATGTATCTCTTTTCCGCCAGTGGGGGTTTTCTTTGCTTTTTCATGCTGAGCTGGCAGTAGAACCATGTTGAGTCCTCCCAGCCTGCAAGGATCCAACAAAACTGAAGGCGGGCAACCAGAGGCGGCCCGCGTCTGGCCGCCTTTCACAACTTGGTGAGCTCCCAAGCGCTGTCGCGGATCAGAGATCATTAGTGGTGCCAGAATAAAGATAAGTTATTAGAGCGTTGCCAAGAGCGACAATAAACTTGTGTAGGGTCCGGCAAGAAGTTATGGAACAGTTATCTAATGTTAATCAGCCAAATGTATCCCTGTCAACTCCACTTGATGATTCCTGCCCTCGTACAAGTACTACCGTAGTGCAGTCCAAGTCCCCACTGGAAAGTGAGACCCCTGCAACAGTTAATTTAGGTTAACCCGTGAAAATCATCCCTGTCTCGTGCGAAAGCGTCACCCTGGTGCTTGCACGGTAAAGGATGTTAGGGAATAGTTACACGTATCTGAAGTTAACCAGCTAAATATGTCCCTAGTTTTCCTGTTAAGGGTTTCCTGCCCTTGAAAACATGTCAATATGTGGCCTTACCACAACTTCCAATCCCGAGTCTCTCAGCTCGGGTCGGGATCCGATACTCAAGTACCGTATTCCGTACTGCACCATTCCGTGAAATGCAGCACTTTAGGGTCAAGGAGTAGCTTTTGCCTTGCTGAATATCTGTCGGAAAGCCCCCTGTATGATACGACAACGGTGCTGCCGTATAATTAGCAACTAGGTTATGTATACTATACTATACAGTATAGATCAAGCACCGCAATGGAGCCTGCTAGGAGGGAATGGTCAGGTGAGAACTTTTGCGTGAGATGTTCCCCTGACCAGGAAACATGTTGTGCAGGGTGTCTGCCAATTCATTCGCTGTATTCAGAGAAGCGAGGCCTAACAGACATTTCAATGGCCATGTGAAATAACTCGAGGTACAGTACAGTCAGTCACCCTTAACCCCCGAAGAGGTGCATTCTCCAGAGACACAGTCGGCTTTAGTGATGACAATCCTTTTCATATCACAAGAAAAAGAGAAAAGGGAAAAGGGAGGCAAAGAGAGGCGATTGCAGTAGCCACGACTTCTTGGCCAGTAAAACGTTTCTTAGAAACTGGACCCTGAGTTTCCTGCTAGATTATCTCTTCGCAGGGTTGAGTCGAGTTAGAAACGGATCGCCAGGGTAATCGCAGGGTAGCCACGAGAAGAGACATTACGCAATTGGCGATCCGCACCGGAGGCCGCTCTTTCGCAATTAGGAGAAAGGAGAAAAGGAAAACCAGCACCGGGGCACAAAATTATATTGTAAACGTCTCCGAATGCATGGGTAACACTCGCCCGGCTACCCTTTTCCTCCCACCCCGACCATACAGTCCAAACTGTCGGTGGGTGGGTGAGTGGGTGAGTGCCGTTGGTGTACCTGTACAGTCGGACAATCAACCCGCCCTCTACCGCTGGTACGCTTGGGTGTCTCGTGGAGGGAGTACTTGTACCGATCCAGCAAACTCCTGAGGCTGAAGGAGAGAGCAGCCGTTCATAAGCTCGGAGATGGATATGAGAGAAATTGGCGAGCCTGCTGACATGTACCCTCATACGACAATAACTTGCCCTGGAAATTTTTTGATTTGATGTCATCAATACACATGGATCCGCTTGAACATTCCGGTTATGGCAATAATTCATCACGAGAATCTGGGGAAGCCCAAATCAGGCACGGCATATTGCTACTGTTCTCAGGTTTTTTTCTTCCCCTCTCTCTATTCCCAGGTTAAGAGCACCGGTTCTGTAAGAACTCGTGCAATCCACTATCTCCGTCAGCCCTGTAATCTCCGGATCCTGAGACAACAGCTCCTGAAGAAGGATTAGCGTTTTCCTAACATAGCACTCGTACTCGTAAAGTACCGGTATGAAGACCAGCCCTCGCGACTTGTTGGATCTCATTCACTGGTATCGGCAATTCGGTTAACATGTCAAACCAAACCTCTCCTGGATTGGCAGGCTGACTCCCGGTGATAATCTTCTGTAACAGTGGATTTAACCAGTTTTTATGCTACCGGTATGTGCTGTAAGAGGCTCCGCCTACCGTACTCGTGAGGCTATCAATGAGATCCAGTTTTTGCTTCTAAAACTAGTTCCAGATTATATGGGTCCAATAGATTGCTGGTCCAACGTAATCAACTGAACGCGATGTCTTGCGGTTAAGATACAAGGATAGGACCAATAGCCAAAACGAACAGGGATATATTCGGCTGGTTAACCTCAAATAACTGTCCCATAACTTCTAACCGGACCTTGTACTGGAACTTATGATATTACTCGTAGATTTACGCAGGGAGTATTGGCAGTTTGAGTGAAAGGCATGCGCGCAGACTACTTGTACCATCATCCCGATATTATTACGGTGCAGTTCGGCGTTTATAGGAGTAAGTCAACACAAGTAAACCAGTCTAGCATGATATCTCATTGAGCAGAATTCTTGTGAATGGTTGCCATTCCCGCATCAGTGCCCGAGTGAGAAACATTGCAAACTTGTTGAGGGCTGCATTCCCAGAAGGACAATACTCAGGACGCACAGTCCACACCTTGTTACATAAGCAGTCCTCTCCTATAGGATCGCTTTTGTGAGCATCAACATTTTGCTCTTCAACTCAGACCCCCCCTTTCTCACTCTAGACTGACTAATACATGAAGCGCATAGAGCATTTAACCCAGGATCGATGAGCTTCTTGGACCCTCACCGGAACTCTCCCCGAAATGGTTGCAGTGATTCCCATTGTGACCCTGAAGCTGCAAATGCAGAAGCATCTTTTTCTGGTGGAACATCTTGCCTAGGCTTTTTGCATCGCGGTATGTACAACCGTGAGCGCCAAGCGGGCTGAACTTCACTCGAACCCTTTACGTCGCTGCTAAGATTCCGGTGGTGCACATCGCTTCGCTTGAGACGCTCGCCTTGCAGATTATTATCCACAGATCTGTTGCCTCAATTAATTCCTGCGCAGTGGAGTTTTTCAATTGCGGCAGGTTGCTTCTGTAGCATTATTTGGCGTCGGTATCCTCATCCTTTCTGCCACCGCTGCTGCCCGTTCCAGGAGGGGAGAGGGGGAGGGGATGGGGAGCGGTGTTCGTGATAAGGGTACATCCTAGGCCTACGTCCAAAATCCCCCCTCCACCGGTACCGGTACACGACAAGCGTGTTGTGGGTAAGAAGATGTATTTGCTCTTTTTTGTTTTTGTGATTCTTGCTTTCTTTTCTTTTTTTATCTGGTTCTCTTGTCCTTACGTGCGGGGTGAGGAGGTGTCCATGGACTTTGTCAAACTTTTGGTTGAAATATATCCCAGTTGCAGCAGCCGTTTTGCCGGCGATATGCGATATCCACATCCCATACCGAGCTCACTGATTGCGTGCCGTTCGTCCATATCCAAATACAGTTCGCAGCGTTGCAATCCTACTACTCGTACACGCTCGTTACTATTTTGTTTTCTTGTGGAGCCTCGATATTTGCGTGGCGACCCTGTTTAGAGGTGCATTCCTTGGAAAGAGTTTAGACGTTGCTGCATTAATCTACATCGGAGAGCTTCACTTATAGGGCAGCTAGGTTTAGACTGTTGGCTTGCTGTCCGACGATCTCCTAAGGACCTTCGCTTTCCCTCCCCTCCGTCCTTCCCACCTTTTCCCCCCAGGGCCTTTTTTTTTTTTTTCCTCCCATTTCCCCCGACCTGTTTTGCCCCCCCCCCCCAGGTTTTTGCCCGGCCCAGATACCGAAGCCCATTGGAGAGCTTCTGAGTGGTGGGCGTTAAGCAGAGTCGCTGGATACAGATCGGAATTGATCCAATTGGGCGTGGGGATCACTTGCGTGGTTGACTGGCCCAAATGTTCGCCTCACGTGGAATAATACGATACCTTGGGGGAATTAATTTCTGCTCTACACACAACTACCAGTACCATGCATACATTTCATCTTTTTCAGGGTCGGTAACACAGGCCACGCTTCACTGCTTTGCATGAGAGAGCTGGCTGAACGGGGAAAGGAGGGCTGAACAGATGTTGTCTTCGGGGGGATTTCGAGGAACAACATGAGAGGCATACTGTACACAAAAAGCTGGGTATCGGCGGTGTCATGATTACTGGAAAGTATAGGGCCTGGCAACGAGCCATTTCGGAGTTTGGGAAACGTATGTAACGTACCGTATGCAACAGTACAGTTAAAGCAGAATAAGAAGAGTAGGAGGAGTAGCAAGGGGAGGACGGAGGGGATAGATTTGGTTCACTGGACACAACGCATATAGGGTGATGATGAATAGGGAAGGGGAGAGGGTGGGGGAGTGGGGAGTGGGGAGTGTGGAGTGTGGAGTGGGGAGTGTGGAGTGGGGAGTGGGGAGTGGGGAGTGGAGGGATAGATGGTAGGATTAGAGTGGATGGGTTGACGGATGGATTGGACAGGATGGCGGGATGCAATTCGAGGTGTTGCTATTGAGGAAGCGGGCGGGCAAGAAAAGGTTTGCTCTGTAGGCGAGTGAACGAGTTGAGCCCTTCAGAGAAGTAGAAGAATTCTGGTTAATGAGCGTCCGGCGCAGGGCTTATTCCCGCTCTGTCGTTACTTAGAGCACTCCTACAGTATCTTCCCTCCCTCACTCTTTTCTTATCATACACTCTCACGGCTTCGGCTGTGGCTACCCAACGAGTTACTAGCCTGCCCCAGGATCTCCAGCAGTGTTTTGCAGCATGGACCTGCCTGTTTGCGGTTTCTGTTTGGACTCTAACGAGCATTCTGATTTTCTTCTCCGCTCTCTCTCGCTTCCTGCTTGTCGGGGATTTCTATTCACGTTCTCCCACCTTCATTCCCATAAAAATCTACGGCACCCATACCAAGAAAAAGAACCCTTTCGATAACCACCCCCCTACCAATCCTTACCCCCCTACTTGAACGCAACCCAATTCTTGGAGCCACCTCAATCCAACCCTCCGTTTCTTGTGGAAATAGATAAAAAAAATTCACAGCTCTTGCTGGTCTTGAAGCTGGTCCCCCTTCCTTTCTACAAATTTATTTATCTTGCCTCAAAGAATTTACAGTCGCGGTAACCGTATCGCCGGAATCCACAGCAATGCGACCTGAACCCAGAGGATCCGTTACACAGACAGTCTCAGAAAAGCTTAACATCTTTCTCTCAACACCCCCCCCGCATCCTTTAGACCAATTGTCCATCGATGAGATCAACAAGACTCGCGATGTTATCCTACGGGCTCATTCCTCGTCATCTATTATTTTTAGGACGATAACTTTGGAGGAACCGGCAAAAGTTTTACTATTACCGTTCCTACAAGCCGAGCACAGAAGAGAGGTCACTCATAGGACTAGGAGGCCCCCGAGGCTTGCGAGGGTATTGTTTGATGCCATTGAGGAGGACCGCTCATTGGAGTTATGTGATTCGGTGGTGGATGTGACGTTAGGGGAGGAAGTGAGCTTTGATCTTATTGAAAAGAAGTATCACTCTCCTCTAAATGCGTATGATTTGCCCCTCTCTTTCAAGCCCTTCTCGCGTCTAAAATAGAGACAGTGATGAGATCGCTATTTTCCCTGAGGTGGCAATGGCCTCACCCCTCTTCCAGGAAGCTTTGGCTGAGCTGAACCTACCCGCGAACGTCATTATCGTTATTGATCCGTGGATGTACGGTGGCTGGGAAAACCCTAAAGAAACAAGCCCTCGTTACATGCAGGGACTAGTTTACGCCCGTGATCCCAAGACAAACAACCCCGATTCAAATCACTACGCATTCCCAATCCCCTTAATCCCGGTAATGGACATCTTCAAGAGGGAAATCGTCCGAGTTGACAAATTAGCTACTGGTGGTAGGATTGATGGACTCAAATACGGTACAGGCCCTAAAAACGCTTTGGATCACTGCAGAGCCGTGGAGTACATCCCAGAGTTAGTTGAGGGAGGACTAAGACAGGATGTTAAACCCCTTAATGTTATCCAGCCCTATGGGCCATCATTTACAACTACCGGGTCTCTGGTCGAGTGGCAAAAGTGGAGGTTCAGGATTGGATTCAATCCTCGTGAGGGCGCAACGATACACGATGTCTGGTATGACAACAGGAGCGTTTTTTATCGCATGAGCTTCAGCGAGATGTCCGTACCGTATGGAGATCCTAGGGCACCGTTCCACAGAAAACAGGCCTTTGATTTTGGAGACGGCGGGGCTGGGCGAGCAGCAAATAACCTCGAACTCGGCTGCGACTGCCTCGGCCTTATCAAGGCAAGTGGTAGCCCCTTTACTATTTTTGAGAGTAGGGTTTTTAATGCTTTCTGGCAATAGTACTTTGATGGGATTATGAACGACACCTCCGGCAATGGAATCGTCTCGAAAAATGTTGTTTGCATGCATGAAGTCGACGATGGCATCCTGTGGAAGCATACAAACTACCGCACAAACCGTGCTGTCGTCACTCGCAACCGGAAACTGGTTGTGCAGTTTATCATCACTCTCGCCAACTACGAATACATCTTTGCGTATCATTTCGACCAAGCTGGCGGAATTACCATTGAGACAAGAGCTACAGGCGTTGTCAGCACTGTACCAATCGACCCAGGCACTACCAGCCCATGGGGTAATGTCGTCAGCCCGGGCGCTTTGGCACAGAACCACCAGCATATCTTCTGTGTGCGCATCGACCCAGCTATCGAGGGCCCAAAGAACACCGTAATTCAGGAAGAGTCGCATCCAGTTCCTTTCACTCCAGAGCTTAATCCTTGGGGGAATGCGTATGAGGTCAGACAAACAATGTTTAAGAGGACATGTTGGGCAGACGCGGCGCCGCATAACGCCAGACTCTTCAAAATTGTCAACCAGAATGTCCGCAACCCTATAAGCGGTAGGCCTGTGGGATATAAGCTCGTTCCTTCGCCATCCCAGCTTACCTTAGCCCACCCCGACAGCATCATGGCGAAGCGCATGGCGTATGCAAGCCACCATTTGTGGGTTACTAGACATCGCGACGGGGAGTTCTGGGCAGCGGGGAGGTTCACTAATCAAAGCTCAGTTGAGGTTTGTTATCGAACTCAACTTCTATATATGTTCCACTAACAACCAATCCATAGTCTGGCGGCGTCAAAGACATGGTTGAAAGAAATGAAAATATTGAAAACGAGGACCTTGTCATCTGGCACTCCTTCGGCTTAACTCACAACCCTAGAGTGGAAGGTTTGTTTATAATTTGATGATCTTCCTCGACCATGTTTGATCACTCGGCTAACTTGTGAAACAGATTTCCCAGTCATGTGAGCAGCTCTTTAGACCCCCTGTTCTTCGCTTAACTTTTCGCTGACGTGTTTTTAATCTAACCTTTTCAGGCCAATCGAGACTCATCAGATTCACCTCAAGCCGGCAGATTTCTTCACCAAAAACCCTGCCATTGATGTTCCCTCTACAAAAAACCAGACGTCCATTTTGTATAAGGTTGGGGGTCTTGTTAGCGGGTTCGTGGCAGAGGTTCCCCATAATAAGGAGAGTGAGCGCACTAGGCAAGCGAAATTGGTTACTGTGGACGACAACAGCACAGAGCAGCTCGCGCAAGGCCTAAAGAGTTGCTGCATGTAGGAAGGCGCTTCGGAGTTCTGATTTTTTTTTTTTTTTTTTTTTTTTACCCTCCACTCCTCCCCTGCCACTACTGGCATAATACTTTTCCTGCCCTCACATATATTCGACTGGCAGCAGGGGAGTGGTTTCTTTTTGTCACTTTCACTCCAATGCATTCATAAGGGCAGGCGTTTGCTTCAATTATTATTCCATTCCTTCAAGTCAAATACTTCTTTCTATCCATTTTTTCTCTCTCTTGCTTCTGCTTCTGGATCGGCTGTCTGTGCTAAATCTTCATTTTTCATTTCCTTGTTTCGTTTTTAAAAATTAGTGGTTTTTATTTTTGCCCCTACTTTTTTTGCCCCTGCCACGGCGAGATCACGACTATTCAGGTCATGAAGCGACGAAACAATTGACGTTATGATGCCATAGACTCTTTTTGTTTTTTATTTCATTGTTGGTGTTCTTCCTCACTATTCCTTCTCCTTCCTCACCTTCTCTACTCACCCTTCACTCGAAAGTGTAGTGGCGAGAGAGCTATCAGCAGGTTGGGCGGATGGGGGGGGGGGTTGGGTGCCCAAAGCCTTCATTTCCCCCACCCATGGCCCATACGCATGTTTTTCCCTTTCTTTCCTTATCCATCCTTTCTTTTTACTTTCTTGCCCCCATCACCATTACCACCTTTTTTGTACAGCAACTGCTTCCGAAAAAGAAGGAAAAGGAAAAGGAAAAAGAAAATAACGGAAAAAAAGAAAATTTGTATATAGCCCTCACTTCTTTTCCCCTTCAGTAAGTAAGCTAAGCCTTACGTATTATACAATGCCGTATCATGGGGTCTATTCCTTTTTTTTTCTTTTTCTTTTTCTTTTCCTGCCATTTCCATTGCAAACCAACCAGCCAACCGATCCATCAAAACCCTTGGCTGGGGTCATTACACCAAACTCTGTGAAGCCTCTACTATATACCAGTTAGTTGGCAAAACCCAAGAGATCTAGGGTAGGCAGACAGGTAGGCTAGATATGACAGTGTTCCCCATCAGACATACCGGGCCACTCTCCAAATCGCCAGGTCAACTCAACGACCCCAAACCCCGCCCTGCCTCTCCTCCTTTCGCTATCGTACGGTATCGCTTGCACACCAGCCTAGCCACATCCATCCTATGCGTAATACGGTGCCCGTCTCTACATGACACAGCACATTTCGTTGCGTTGCCTTACGGGGACCACGATACGGCACACTCGAGCGATTCATCCCGGATGTCGTTCATGGTGTATCACTCGGGTTTGTCAGTGGATTGTGTGGCTTGGGGGGGATGAGAAGTCTATCATAGTATGATAGAGTATGTCGACGCGGTGTGAAGATGGACGGTTACTTAGGCCCTGTTTGGTTGCGCTGGGCCCATTTCGTTGTCACATACAAATGACCGTTCGCCGTCCATTTCAAAATGGAAGAACAGAATGGCCGTTTGGCAACGGTAAAAGGCAGCAACCGTCCATTTCAAAATACCCCTAACCCAACAATGATAATGTGCCGTAAGCGTATTGCATATATGTATTTATCATAATATAATATTTTCCACAAGTATCCCTCTATTCTTATTCCTATTTTTCCAAAATCTATGAGTATGCAGGCCAATATTAGCTCCTTTCATCAAGTTATTATGCAACGACGAATCCAAATTGCAATTTCGGCTGCAATATGTGTCAACATATTTCTTCCTATACAGTATGTTCATACCTCTAGTCGTACTGGACGCCGATATACCGATGAGATTCTCCGAGCCCATCCACGTCGAGTGATGGAGCTGCTTCGTATGCCTCTTACAACTTTCCTGGATCTTCGTGACTGGATTATCCAGCGTGGCTTACTGTCGCCAACTCGCCACATTAGTGTGGAAGAGCAGCTGGCTATATTTTTGTGGATTATAGGGCGTGGGGCATCGAATAGGGAAGCACAGGAGCAGTTTCAGCATAGTGGAGAAACAATTTCACGGTAAGTGAATATTTATCTGAATGGAAGAGAATAATTGCCATATTTATCTAATATTTTGATTTATTAATGAATAGTTATTTCAATCACGTTTTGAGAGTTCTCCTACAACTGTATGCGACCTTCGTTCATACTCCACCAAGCAATGTTCCAGCTCGTATACGAAATGATTGGGGAAAGATGTGCTACTTTCAAGATGTTCGCGGTGCAATAGATGGCACACATATTCTGGCTCATGTACCCAGTTCTCAACATGCTCTCTACCGTAACCGCAAGGGTACATTATCTCAAAATGTGCTTGCTGGTTGTAGTTTGGATATGTACTTCTTTTATGTATGTCCAGGATGGGAGGGATCAGCAAATGATGCTCGTGTATTGGAAAATGCAGAGTTAAATGGCTTTCCCAGGGAGGAAAATGCTGTTTATCTTGCGGATGCTGGATATGGCTTGCGTAAAGGTATTCTTACACCTTATCGCACAGTACGGTACCATCTTCGTGAGCAGTCACGTTCACATCAAAAGCCAAAAACCAAGGAGGAGCTTTTCAACCTACGTCATGCACAGCTACGGAATGTAATTGAAAGGGCATTTGGTGTCTTACGTCGGCGCTTTCGGATTCTAAATACCCCACCAGAATATACTCTCGAGATTCAAGCCCAGCTTATATTGGTACTATGTGGACTACATAACTTTATTCGCCATCGTGCAAATGGTGAGGAAGAT
>QFET01014893.1:0-10703 GCA_003316355.1 Tuber calosporum
TGCCAAATGAACTAAGTTCAAGTAGATGTAGCCCAGTTGCCAACATCTTACGGAATACCTGTTGATCAATCTGGATGGCCGTCTTTCCTGCATATATGCACTCAAGTGCATATGCATGCGGATTATCAAGAGTCATAGTCCTCCATACATTAGAGTCTAGATCTTTCACCGAGGCTGAGCAGCTCTGCTATAGACACTACTTCTTGCCAGCATGGGTTCTAGTCATATAGTAACCTCCCGGTTCTATATACTATCACATCAACTAATTTGTACCATTTCCCAAATGTGTAACATCGTGCTTGCTTCTCGGATGCCAAAATCTTCAGCGAAAAACTTGACCACTTCCATGGCTTCGAAGTATTGTTCTTTTGGGAGTAGGATCATTTGTTTTTGTTGGATTTTTTCGTCGTTCTTTTTCGGGACATCTTCTGCTCTCCTGGGAAGGGCATCTGGTTTGCCCCCTTCCTTCCCGGGTCGGTATTGTATTTTTATATCGTATTGACTGAGGGTCTCGCTCTATCGGATTTGTCTGTCGTTGAGCTCTTTTGTCGTAGTAAATGGTACCAGGTTCTTATGGTCCGTGAGGACCAGGACCTGGTGTCTGCTTCCTTCTGCATATCTTCTCCATTCTTTCAAGGCTTGGACAATGACTAAGAGCTCTTTGTCGTGGATATCGTAGTTGCATTCCACGGGCGTCATTGTTTTTGACTGATATGCCACTGGCCTCCATTTTCCATAGCTCCCCTTCTGCGATAGAATGCCTGAGTATACATATTTTGAAGCTTCGGTCTCGATCATGATTTCCTTGGTTGGATCGTAGTGTACCAGTAGTGGGGCTGAAGTAAGTCGCCTGCACAATTCATCGAATGCTTTTTGTTGGTTCTCGGTCCAGTTCTATTTGCAGTCCTTCTTCGTCAGTTGATAGAGTGGTTTAGCTATACGGCTAAACCCTTCTATGAATCGTCGATAGAAGTTGCAGAATCCCATAAAGCACTGTATTCCTTTCTTGCTTACGGGTGGTTTCCATTCCCATATTGCTTTTGTTTTTATAGGATCAACACTGACTCTGTCCTTGTCGATGATGAAGCCTAGCTATTTGGTTCGTTGCTTGTGAAATTGGCACTTCGATGGCTTCAGTGTTAGCCCTTCTTTCTTCAAGGCTTCCATAATCATCCTGACATGGGTTTAGTGTTGTTCCAGGTTTTCTGAATATATCAGAATATCATCTAAATATACGATACAACAGATATCCAGAAACCTGCTGAGAATCCTATTGACCTATAGCTGAAACGCTGCAGGTGCATTTTTGAGTCCGAATGGCATGACCGTATATACGTATATGCCGTATTTGGTGGTAAAGGTTGTTTTCCATTCGTCTCCATGTTTGAAACTGATGTTGTGATATACGTTTCTGATGTCTAGTTTAGTAAAAACCTTGGCTCCTTTTTAGCCTATCGTGGGCTTCTCCAATCAGTGGTAGGGTATATCGGTCTCGTTTGGTAACTTCGTTGAGCCCTCAGTAGTCCACGCATAGCCTTAGCTTGCCGTCTTTCTTCTTAATAAACAGGGCTGGTGATCCCCCGCTGGTATAAGAGTCTCGAATTCAGCCCCGGTTCTTGTTGACCCTGTTGTATTCTCTTAGTTCTTCCAGCTCTTTTTCGCCCAATGGGTATAGCTTCCTCGCTGGTACTGTTTCTCCTTCCTTGAGGTTGATATCCAAGTCAACCTTTGGTCGGTGGGGTGGTAGCCGAGTTTCTTCCTCTTCCTTGAACATGTCCAGGTACTGGTGGTATTCCCTTGGTACAATGTTTCTGGTTTTATCTTTTTCTTGTCCTTTCTTGGCCTTGATAGCCAATTCGGTGCTGATATTGATTCTTTCGATCCTGGTAGGCTCGTTTGTCTTATAATCCCACTTGAGGATTCCTGTGACTTCGCCTCTTCGGTAGAACTTGCAGAAGGACATAGCGGAGATCTCGTTGATCTCAATCTTTTGGCGTTTTGGGTGGCCCGTACTTCCAAACCCTGCTGCGCCTCTCATTGTAGGAGCCACTTGCTCCACCACCTCACATTGTCCTATGACAATCTTTTCACATATCAACAGTGCGATGCGGTCTCCCGGCTCAACTGTGTACTTGTCCTTCCCAGATTGACCAGGACCACCTTGACTTCACCTGTATAGTCGGCGTAGATTACTCCCACATAGACAGTAAGCTGGTGTTTGACTGCCAATCCGCTGCGTGGAGCCACCTGCCCACAGGTGCGTTCCGGTAGTCCTATAGCTATCCTGGTGTTGACAATTCCTTGTTCTTTTGCCGGTATCGTAATTCTCTCGTCTGCATACAGGTCATGTCCTGCAGCCTTGGCTGACCCCTGGGTAGGGATTGTGGCCGTATTGCTCAATCTTTGGATTTTGATGTTCTGGACATCCTTGGCCTGGATTGTGGAGAACTCTATCTCCAAGTTCTCTTCCAAGGCTTCTGATTCAGGGACTAAGTCCACTGCTGGCGAGCTTTCGAGGCATACTCTGGTACACCACTCGCTATTGAACGTAATTATATTGCTTTCCCAATCGATCTTGGAGTTGTGTTTTCTTAACCATGTCAGACCTAACACTGCCTCATGGTTGGGTAGATCTGCGATTTGGAAGGTTGCCACTTCACTATGGCTGCCGATGTCCATAGGTACTTCCGCTATATGGGTAATTGGTCCCATAGCCCTTGGCTACCCGTCCGCAAGGTAGATTTCCCGTATTTACTTCGCTTTCTTTGTTCGTATGCCGTGTTTGTTGCTGAATTCCTTGTCAATGATGTTTTCTGTAGCGCCGGAGTCAATCATGCCCTTGATAATGACTGTCTTGTCCTTGCCATGTAAACGCATTTTGACCATGGCATGGTCCTTTTCTTGTTCCAATGTTTATGTGTTTCTAAGTGCCATGTAGATGTTACCATATCCGATGGTATTGGTTTTGTTGTCCCGCAGCCCATTTCTTACTGGGGACTTTCTTCGTTTCCCGACTCTTCCGGTGTTCCTCTGATCTCCATTTCGTGTGTGTTGGTTCGTGGTTTCCAGAGATTATTATTGGTCTTGTTGTTGAACTGCCTAGTATAGTCCTTCTCATCTCTTGCATTTCGGCAATTACTGAATCTGTGCCCATATCTGGCGCATCCTAGGCATAGGTTGTTGTCCCTTCTTCTTGTGAACTCTGCTCGTGAGAGGTTTAGTTGTGGACGCCTTCTGGTAGCATCCAGGTCCATTGGGTCGCCTCGGATTTCCATATTGTTGCCCAGCTTCCAGGTTCCGTTATTGTTCCTGGGTGTTTCCTGTTGTTGGATAAAGGTACTATTGTTTCCTTGAAGGTGCTTGATCATGTTGATCCGGTTATCTTTTTCGATTGCATCGACATTTGCCGCCACCATGTGGTCCGCTGCCCATGCGTCCTGGAGCGTTCGGTTAATTCCTTTAAGGAATTGGCGTCTTAGGATACCATCATCCTCATTCGCCTCTGTAGCTATGAGGCGAAAGTCGTTCAAGTATTCCGTGACTGGTTCCTTGCCTTGCCTCAGGCGGTTGAGCTTTGTCCTAGCTGCATTATCCGCATCCACATCCACAAACTGGTCTCTGAGTGCTGTAGTGAAATCTTCATATGTAGTCCAGGTAACTGGCTTGCATCCTTCTGAAAATGGGGTTATCCAGCTTGCTGCTGCATCCCTTAACAAGCTCTTGACATAGGGGATGCCTTCCGTATATCGTGTTTCTTGTGTCGCTTCTAAGTATAATTGGCATTGCACTAAGAAGGTTTGTTGTTTGGTCCTTGTTCCAGAGATGGTAGTGCGTTTCTCGACTTTGATCCGGTTGTTGCTTGTTTCTCGCTGGTTGTTTATCAGAGTCAGGATCTCTTGGAACTGTGCAGTTGTAAATCCTGCTAGTTGAATTCCTGCTCCTCCAACGGCAGTTGCTGGTCCCGGGGCTGACATCCTTTCTGGTATAGGGGTTTCGGGTTCCTGAGATCCTGTTGGTGCGGCAGGCTCAGGCGTCACTGGACTTGTGGTTCTTTGTGACTGGCTTCTGGATAGATTTGTGCTAATTCTTCTTCAAGTGCCGGGCCAAGTATTGAGGTATCGATTTCTCCCTCAGTAAGGTCTATGTCGTTGTCTGTAGAGTCTGCCGTTTTGTAGTTATGTGTTGCTTAGGTGACTCAACCAAATATTACTATCCTATGCGGTAAGCTGGTTTTGCAATAGGTAACTACTTCTCTTTGGGTTGGAGGAATATGACCAGGCCATTGTTGTAGTCCGGTATGGGGCGTGGCGCCAATCTCAGCCACCAGGGTAGGAGTACTATTGCAACGAGTAGTACTAGGCAGATTTCCATTATTGCTCTTAGGCCTATACCTACGTTGTCTTGATACCCGAACCCTATGGTTCCTATCGCACAACGCCAATAGAGGCATGCAGAGGTAAAGCGGTAAAGTAATTGTATAGGAAGGAACTTAGATGGTTGCATGAAGAGTCCAAACTACAGGTCACCTATAGGTCCTTATATAGGCACTCTTCCCTCAACCCTAACCTTGGTGACTCATACCTGTGAGTCACACGACCTCTATGACTCATAGTGAGTCATAGTATGAAATCCATCAGCTGACTCCTCTAAGTCAACTGCGCTGCGTGCTAACCAATCATAACTCATAAAATAAGTCATGTGCCTTAAAGTGGTCACATGTGCGAAACCCATGACTCATAGTGTGAGTCATGTGCGAATATAATTACATCATATAACTCACAAATGTGAGTCATGCGTACGATCAACCAATCACAACATAACAATGATTGCACAAGTGTGAATCATGTGAAACCCCATGACTTTTAATGAGTCATAGTGCGAAATATAACAACCTTGTGACTCATAACTATGAGTCATGCGATATCCTGCTTTGCTTAGTTACCAATCGTGACATTACCCTTTATGTACCTTGACCTTGCACTCCTGATACACCACCTTGTTTTCAAGAATGTCATAAATTATAACATATGTACATGCTCTAATACCTCTATTACCAATCTCGTTAGCCTCTCCTTTGTCAGATTAGATCCATTTGATTTGATTTCTTTTGTATTTGATTTTCTTACTGGAATTTCTAGATTACAGTACTTCATCAGCAAAAAAAATAACCTAACTCATATATTACATACATGTCTACCTCTAGCTTCTAGTATTACTCCCTCTCCCAGTGCCACCTATCCCTCCTCCATTCATGGTATGTTCTAAAAGCCCCTTGGGCAGTCTGGAGACTCAATCAGTCTCTCAGCAGCCATTGACCCTTGTCTAATGTCTGTGGCTTCATGGTTGCTCAACTTGGGCAGCCATCTGGCATATGTGACACCCTTTTTTTTTTGTCTTATCCATCATGGCCATTTTGGCTGCTATTCGGCCAATTTCTACCTGTGTGAGTCCAAAATAACTCTTTTTTCTCTTAGTGCCCCACTTCGCACTTGAGCCTTTCTCTTCCCCTTGGTTTCTCCGTTATGGAAGCCATCCCTATGGAGTTGTTCTCCAGGTCATATTGTCCTTTGTCTGTCTGCATACCCCTATTCCACACTTTTTGTTTTTTTAGTTAAATCTTAGAATTTATTTGCTTAAATAGGTGCAAACCTCTGCAATAAAGGGCCTCCAGAATATCCACTCAGCGAGGTGGAGTTGCATATGCAACCGACACCCTCTTTGTACCCCCCATGGACCTCTACCACAGGACATCCCGGATTTGACTTTAAGATATGTCTGTTACGATCCTATGCTGTCAGCTGACTTCCAACAGGTATGGTACCGTGCATCTAAAGTGTGGACCTGGCTTGATGCAACACGTAACACTCAACCCTGTGAGGAATAAGGGCTAAATGGTAAATATTGTAATATCTGAAGGTCCTATGTTCAATCCCTTGAACTTTCTGGTTTTTATGTAAATTTGATTTTGTATAATAGAGTATTCAGAATCATAAATTGTAACTTGTCCACTTCCAATTGAAGCCCGCTTTTTCTGAAATTTTCTTTATCCCCCCCTCTTTTAACTCCTGCATACCATTTAATTATTTTGCTCATTTTGCCCATCTAAAAGCCAATGTCGCCAATACCACTTACTAATGCATCGACTCGCAGAAGCAGAGCCCGATGTGAGAGGCTCAGACAAGTCATCTCTGTTCAGAATACTTCTAGTAATTCTAGTATAGTAGAAACCAAGCTTTTACATCAGCTTTACTGCAATATTTTGTATTTTATATTGTATATTAATGCTCTTTAATTGTTTCAACCATACATGTACTATATTTATCAAGTATACCCTTCACAACTAAATTTAAAGTCACAAACATTTACTGATCTCCATTAAATATTAATAAATAATAAAAACAAATATTAAGAAATATTTCCTTGATGTGGGTTGAACATAGGACCTTCAGATATTACAATTTTTACCATTTAGCCCTTATTCCTCACTGGGTTGAGTGTTATGTGTTGCATCAAGCCAGGTCCACACTTTAGACGCACGGTACCATAACTACTTCTCTGTAGATTTGATGAAGATAAACAGGCTGTCCTTATTATACAGTACCGGGCGTGGCGCTAATATCAGCCACCAAGGTAGGAGTACTATTGCAACGAGTAGTACTAAGTGAAGATCCACTATTGTTCTTAGGCCTATGCCACTCTTGTAATGATAGCCAAAACCCTATGGTTCCTATCGCACAACACCAATGGAGGAGTGGGAGGGTAAAGAGGTAAAGTAATTGTATAGGAAAGAACTTAGATGGTTGTGTGAAGAGTCCAAACTACATACCATTTTTTTATTTTTATTTTTATTTTTATTTTTTTTTATTTTTATATCATATATTCGTTGTTAAGGTACAAGGACTTGCTTGCAGCGCTAGCTATGGCATAAACAAAACCTTAATTTCAAAACCAAAATCAAAAGAAACTACCAGCACATAAAGCTCCAACGGGACAGGTAACTGTCCAAATACCTCGTATGGTAAACTCAAGAGAGGAAAGACCAGCCAAGGAAACATACAGAAACCAAGCTGTCAGGTGAGGAAAAGCCACATATTATCAAGGAGTAGGGGACGAAAAGAGAGTGCGGGCAGGGGACCCTATGGGGGTTGGGGCAACCAAAGGAGGTGGTGATGAGGGGGGGGATAGCAGCATGTCCGGAGGGAAGCCGACCTGCGTCTCTTGTAAATAGGCGACCAGGTTGAGGAGGAGTGGTATAGGAAACCAAATGGGGTCGTCCGCGCCTATCCCCACGACACGTTAGAGGTGGCGTCTACGGACATCAGCGGTGGCCATGCAGGAGAGTGTTGCGTGCTGGAAGTCTTCGTCGAAGTCCCAGCATCGTGGACAGAGTGTAGACTCCCCTTCAGTGGCCCAGAAGGAATGAAGGGCTAGGTAGCTCCTATGGGCACGCATTTGGTAAATGCGGCCCGCCATGAACTTGCCGAGGCCCATGAAAGGGTGGGGGGACAGGGACGGTTTGTAGGGGTAGTAGTGCGGGGGAGGGCAGCCCTCTCCCCAGTCGTTGATGAGGATCTGGTGTGCCCGCCTCCTAAGGCCAGTATAGGCGGCGCACATGGTAGGAAGCGGGGGAAGAGGAGGACAGAGAGGCGTGAGATCTGCATGTGGCAAAGGGGCGAAGGACAATGATCCCAGAATGCGGAGGATGAGGTGGGCCATAGCATCCACTGAGAGGTGGGTGCGGACCGGCGGAGAGGGAGGGGCAGTCTTCCAGTGGAGAGGATTGACATTAGGTTGGAGGCGCCGTGTGAGGTAATGACACGAGTCAGGGGCGCGAGACTGCAGGAGGGAGGGAAAGTCCAGGGGGAGCCGCCTTGGAGCTGGATTGATCGTCGGTGGGGCACATGCCGGTCTGAGCGCAGCAAGCCTACGGCGATGGGCGCAGAGGAGGCCGATAGGAGGGAGGCAACTCTCAAGAGAGAGGACAGAGAGTCTGGTGGAGCGGAAGCAATTGGTAACCCATCTCTGGATCTGGTGCCAGAATACGTCCATGTGCCGTAGCATTCCGCGGGAGGGTATGAAGAGGTCAGCCCCATAGGTGAGAATGGGGAGGAGGAGGGAGACAGCAAGGAGTTGGCAAAGGTGGGGGGAGAGGCCAGCCCCCGGTGGGGAAAGCATGCGGACAGTGGAGAAGGCACCTTGAGTAAGGGCAAGTCGTTTGGAGAAGTGAGTTGTGTGGAGAGGGATGGGGTGAGCCAGTAACCCAGCCACCGGAGGGAAGTTGCGGGATGGAATACGTGCCTAATCCGGTGTATGGAGATAATGCAAGGGGAGCCATGCTGGTTCTTGGTGCTCAAGTGAATGAGCTCTGTCTTGGGGACTGAGAAGGGGACATTGCACGCTGCTCCGCGACGCTCGATCCTGGAAAAGGCTGCTTGAAGCAGCTGAACATGGTGGCGATAGGAAGGAGATGATACAGTCAATGCAAAGTCATCAACATAGGAAAGTATAAGGCCCCTGTGAAGGGAAAAATGAAGGGAAGAAACATAAATAACAAAAAGCAAAGGAGATAGAGGAGACCCCAGAGGGGTGCCAACAGAAACGGAGGAAAAAATTCCAGGGGAGCCCTGGAAGAGAAGACGGCAGGTGCGGCCAGTGAGGAAGGACCGGACCCAGGAGATAAGGTAGTGGTGATCCCTTTTTTCCAGAGTACAGAGGAGAGAAAGTCGGGATCCACATTGTCAAAACCCCCTTTGATGTCAAAGAAGAGGGTGGAGACGTGTAGGGCTATGCAGTAGAGGGTGAGTACTGTATGGGTAAGGGTGGTGACGGCGTCAAAGGAGGAAAGGCCCGCAAGTGAGCCACATTGGTTAGGACTGAGGAGACCACAGGCCCTTGCGACGAGGGCGAGGCGGGAGGCGACAATTCTCTCAAGAACCTTGGAGATTGTCTCGAGAAGGACGATGACCCTAAAGGAGGCCGGAGTGTCGTAGGACGGCTTTCCTGGCTTGTCCAGGACTACCCTGTTGGCCTCTCTAAGGGAGGGAGGGTGGAACCCATGGAAGAGTAGAGGTGAGAGGAGGGCGACTAATAAGGAAGGGGTGGTGCAGTGGACCACTTTCCATACCCCAGAGGGGACGATATCAGGACCCAGCGCAGAGGATGATGAGTAGGCCCTGAGGGCGGCAGAGATCTCGTCTGAAAATAGCTCAGGAGCATCGGAGTAGGGGCGGAGGATGGAGGGGGCTCGTGGGGAGGGACGAGGTGGAAAGAAGTGGTTGGGGAGAGCACTGTTAATGGACTCTGGAGTGTCGGACCCTGGGAGGGTAGGGAAGCGGGTTGTGGGAGACCCTAGGGCTAGTCGCTTGGTGGCTCTGAGGGAGGAGGTAGTGGCGTTCAAGAGGAGGGATGTCCAGTGGGCCATTTTTGCTCTCTTTATGGCTTTGAAGTAGCCAGGGCGGGCAAGCCTGGTACCAGAGATGTCACTGGTAGAACGGGTAGAGCGGGCTTTACGAGCTGCATAGTGGTGTTCTTTCCTAAGAGTAGAGAGGAGGGGTGACCACCAGGGCTTGGGCTTGGGCGACGGACGTGAGAGGGGTGTGTAGTTACGGAGTAAGGGCAGAACACGACCGAAGTTTGTATCGAACCATGAGGAGAGAGAAGCAGAGGTGGGTAGGTGGGGGGCGTCAGGGACATTGAGCTCATCAAGCAGTGACGAGAGGGTGGCCGAGTCAGTCAAGGACCAGTTTGGCCGGGGAGGTGGTTGTGAGTCCTTAGGATGCCTAAAGGAGAGCAGAATAGGAACATGATCTGAGCCAGACGAAGGGAGAGGGGTGCTCCAGGAGGAGAAATATGGGTATAAACCCGGAGAAGCAAAGGAACGATCTAAAACAGAGGGCCAGCCACCGCCGCCCAGAGGGAAGCGGGTGAAGACCCCAGGGGTATTCAAGAGCTGGTAGCCAAGCTCAGCTGCTCCTGTGAAGTAAGGAAAGGAAACCGCTAGCTCAGTAGGAGAGTGGGCCCGTAATGGGTTACAAGAGGGGTGGTGAATGTGGAAATTGCCTAGAGAGAGAATAGGAAACCCATCTAGGGGAAACAATTCAAGAGGAGAAATAGTACAGGAGGAGGAGGCCATCCCGGGGAGTGAATATGAGTTCCGTACCTGGAGGCGTGAAAAGGAAAAACCAAACAGTTCATCCATCTGGAAAAAATCAAGGCCTATAGTGTCAGATCTCCCAAAGAAAACGGGAAGTATGACACTCATCGAAAGTAGGGAAGAAGAAATATAGCAAGCCACAGGTGGCTTTTTAGGGGAAGAGCAGGGAGGGGAGAAGGTCTTGAAACCTGAAAAACTGTGGACACGACCTAGAAACACAGTGGGGTCCTGGTTACAAACAAGGGAATCAGAGAAAGAAAGTTCAACTAAAGAATTAAAAAAGGAAGAAAGCACATCCCAGCTACCCAGGCAGTTGTGTTGAGTAAGGGAGAGGAAGGACGAGGCCCTAGGGGCCTCATGCTTGGGAGGGATGGTTGTGTAATCCATTACTGGGCAGAGTCCATAAGATTACAGGGGGCAGGAGAGGGGCTGGGCGCCACCTGGGTGGGCGGGGCACCATGCCGTGAGGAGGACCTGGAAATGCCAGGGGTGGACTGGGAAGGCCTCATGGGCCCGGGGGTGGTTAGGTCAATGGCAGGACTTGAGGGAC
>QFET01014895.1:0-14057 GCA_003316355.1 Tuber calosporum
TACGTATCATTACCTGTTGCAGTTAAAGGAGATAGTGTGCCTTGTCCGGCAGACTAAGGCTAGGTTTGTAACAACAATCCCCCTAGTATCCAATTTCCATAAAAGGTCATGTGCGCTAATCGCGCCACATGCGTGAAACCCCTGACTCATACTTGTAGTCAGGTGCGAATGTCATAACATCATATGACCTCACAATCGTGAGTCATGAAATCATCAACATAAATCAAATCAAACATTCATAATCATAAATGATCTCACAAATTGTGAGTCATGTGAAACGTTCCATATTGCTAAGTCACGATTTGTGACAAGATTATAGGCTTGAAAACATTCAAAACCTCACACCCATAAAGATTGTAAGGCTGACTATTAGACTATGGAATAATATATTTGAAGGTGCATTTTGAAATTAATCCTTAGAGGGGCGATTATTAGTCCAATTTTAATCCTAAATATATTTTAAGAAGCTCACAGTGTACTTTTTCTATGACTAAATTGTCTGCTTCATCAAACTTAATATGTCGATATTGGCAATTGTCATCCTGGTTGCTGAAACACACTCATATAGTTACTATTAATCTTGTATGAAAATTTAAATCAATTTTAAACTACTTGATAATCTCCTTATTATCTGTTATATGGAATAGACAGGGTTATGTCCGACACTAGTATTGAATATTGAATTAATATTGTGATTCCTCTTGTTCTTCAGAGCAGAATTACATAAGAGAAGATTACAAATTAGATTTACCAGTAAGTTCAGAAAGTATTGTTGATGTTTTTCATATTCGATAACTTTCCTCGTCAAAATAGAGAAAATAATTAATATTAATTGTCAACTGTGATAAAATTCAACCTACATGAAGCAATATAATAATTAAATTCTAACTTATAAGTTTAAAATAAGAAAGGAGTAGGATAATTGGAAAAGTGATATTGATAGAATCAGGGAAATACTTATTCAATTTCCTTGGTGGTGGCACCCTCCCTTAATGTAGGAGCCTCTTACATAAGCTGAGATTGAGTTGGACTTGAACAATAATATTTCAATAGTTGCAATTTCAAGAAAATCATTAACTACCTGAAAGTTGGGATTAGTAAATAACAAAAGGCCCTTGAACAATTATTCTTTCATCCTGAGATGCCTAATATACTACAGTTATATTTGAGGGTAAAATGTAGATGTCTATTTTGAAAATTTTGAGAGTTTGGCAGGTAAAAAAGCTATAAAGGTCATTAAGTATTCAGGAATATTTTCAGGACTATTTTTAATGTACTTTTACATTACCAGGTAAGTTTTTAAGGAAATGGAAATATTTTGAGGTCGAAGTCCAATATGTTCATTTTATCTGGTAGAGTTTTCATATCAAAATAAGAGATATCAATCTTTAAGTTTGCAGTCATGTTTCTAGTTTTGAGTCTATAGTCTGAATTAAAGACAAACACATATTATTAGTAAAAGATAAATCTTATAATCAAATCTTCAAATATTCACATTTCCTCTATACTACATTTTTTCTACTCTATCTAATAAATTAACAGTTATAACTAATTTTCCTTTAAAAAGAATTTTTTAAATTGAGTCCATTTATATTACTAATCTACTTTTTGAAGCAAATCTCATCAGATTCAGCCAAACTCTTTATTTATTAACTGTTTCAGAGAAACATTAATTTATCCATGATAATAATCATGTAAGAGTAGGGATTCTTCATCATTTGAGTTTGCAAAGAATCCCTCAGTCATATTGATCGATTTTGCCCCCTGATGCTAACGATTTTAACCCCCCAGATGGAACTATTAAAACATGTCCTAATAGATCTTTCTCCTGTTTTCAGTGAGTTCCTCCTCTCTCCCACCCACCGAATTTTTCTTCTACTATTAGTATTTCTCTTCAACCACTCAACTGATTATTTCTCCTGTCCTCCCTGTTAGTTGTCATACCCACCCACCCTTATATATCACTTTTTTCTAAAATATATAAACAATCTAGTAAGTATTCCTACTAGTAGATATAATGTTGGCTGAAATTTCTTGAAAGAAAAAATTGATTGAGAGAATGTAGGAGGAGAAGAAATTGTACCGTCAAATGCTTAAACAAGACCTTAGCTAAAGTCTTATTGCAGCTGAAAAAGGACAGAAGTAGAGAGCAAAGAAGATGAATGAGGAAAGAAGGTGGAGGGTGGGAGGGACAGCCTCCTTATATACACCTCCCTCAAAACCGCCCAGACATGTGGCTTGGCAAAAAAAAATCAAAATTTCCACCAAGAATACAATTTGGAGGACTAGTATTTAGAGTTTAGGGTTTGCTACTACCTTGTTTGTATTAAACAATGATAGAATTTTGCCCTTTATTGTAATAAAATCAGGTCTTTTATAGAAAAATTAGCCTGATACCTTGAACCTGGTTTTGTTCTATTCTATTTTACCACTTTGCATAACAACTACAATTATTTTCAAAAGGTCTTATGCAAAGTGTTGTTACAGTTTATATGAGTTCGGGTAAAAGTACCAAAACCTTTATAATAATTAATTCTAGTTGTGGAATTGTCTTTTAAATATTTTGCAAGTAGACAGAAATAATAGCTAGCTATTGTTATAATTATAGAAAATGGTAAAAATAGAAAAATTCGTGTTTAAAGTTATATACATACATGAATTTTGTAGGGAGATATTCGATGAGACCATTACACGATACTCTACTTGTAACATGGGTAAAGTATTAGGACAAGCAGGGCTAAGTGTGATCAGAGCACTTACTAAGAATGAAAGCTGCAAAACTTGCTCTAAATAGACTAGCTTATTCCTATGATAACATGAACAATAAAATATATACTATTGACCAACAAAAGCCAAAGATTAACCTTTTCCAGCCGTCAGAAACTGTGGATAACTTGCAGAATTGCATTGACAGTATATTTCTTTTGCTTGTATGAGACTGATCAGCAAGTTACTCAACACACTACATATGCAATAAAGGAACTATAAAGGGATGCGGGTATTCGGATAGAATAGGGTATTTATGGATAGATAAGGATAGAGCAGGCATGGAAGAGCAGAGTCTATAACTTGATTCCAGCAGTAATGGTATCCATAGTTACATATATATAAAGAGATGTTAGAAGGAGGAATTGTTCTCCTCAGATATCCAGATAATTCTGACCCCAAGTCCTTCTTTATTACACTTGATTCTCTAACCTACTTGCAAATTCTTTTATATTAATCATGCCAAGGTTGTGGTTGCACCACAACCCACATTTGCTCATTGCCTCATAAGTGTAGGCACTCTAAATAGTGCCTGATAGCTCAATGGTACTTTAGAGCTCAATAGTGATTTGTGGCTTAGGATAGAAAAAACCCTGTAACCCAACCTCACCTGGTGAGCAACCTCTATTGATAAACAGAGCATCCAAGTCAATACACATCCAAAGATAGTATTTTCTATATACCTGTCTTCAAGTTCCTCAATTCGATAACAGATACGCCATATATCACTGTTAATCATCCTAGCAATGTCTAACTCAATACTTAAACCACCTAGTCAATGGGTTGAGCTATATGCGGATCTCGAAGCCCGGAATCAAGCAGCACTCACCTTTCTTCACATGACTCAGGATGATTATCCAGATCTCTCTTACCCTGTGAATACCTACGGAATACCTTTACGAATACTACAAGCCCACTGGCAAGGTCATCAATTTAAACAAGAAAGGCCAGCTGGAAACCGAAAGCTGTCAGAGCACCAGAAGGCTGCCGTATGCCAATACCTTGATCGACTCAATTTAATTAGAACCAGTGCTGAATTTCAGATAGTTTCTGGTGCTGCTAATACAATTTTGCAACAGGCTTATACAGACTCAACTCCATTACTAGTTGTGAGTAAGCAATAGGCCAAGCGTTTCCTTACTCAGTGTCATGAATACTTTATTCACAAACAATGTACAATCGATGTGCATCACAAGAATGCCACCAGCTAGAAGTTATACACAGCTGGTTTAAATAGTACCAAGTAGTATGCAATGACTATAGGATTCAAGTTGGTTATACATACAACTTTGATGAAACTGTATTCCGTATTGGATTCGGACAGGACCAATGGATCATTTCCCGCCAACTTACACTCCCACCATACCTTAGAATCTCCACCAACTGTGAGCTTGTCACCATCTGTGGAAGTATTAGTGGTGATGGTACTATCTTGCCTCTGATAATTATCCTTTCCGGAGTTATACACCAAGCAGCCTGGTATACAACAACCTTGATCCCTGACAACTGCATAGTTTGAACCTCAGAAACAGGGTATACAAATAACAGCGTAATGATCACGTAGCTTGCCCACTTTGAAAAATTCTCAGGCACGCACAGGGTTTGTATTTATCGCCTAGTACTAATCGATAGTTATGGCTCTCACTGTATGAAACAGTTAATCGACTACTGTGATACATATAAGATTATTCCCTTCTGCCTCCCCCCTTACACCAGTCACCTACAACAACCTGATGTTGTAGTAGTTCAGCCTTACAAGCATTAGCATGCTGAAGCAGTTGAAGATGCAACCTGTTGTGGCTGTGGTAACTTTGATAAAGTGCAGTTCTTGGATAGAAGTGATTCCATCCATCAGAAAGTATTTAAAATGTCCACTATCTGTACTGCTTTTCAAGCTACTAGCCTAATTCCATACAATCCTGAGATTGTAATATCTAAATTAGAATAAAAAAAGCTTGTGTCCCTCCTTTCCAACCAGTAACACCACTACAACTTACCTTACCTACAACACCGCTTACTATTCCGAGCCTAAAGAGGCAGGGGAATGAACTACTACGTGAAGCAGCAGATTTCTCTCTTAACTTTCAGCTTAAGCTAAAACATATTCTACTAGGAGGATTAGCTCAAGTCCAGTCAGGAGTTTTGGCAATGGAGAATATGAAGCATACTCAGGTGGCAGAATAAGCATGAATTGCCAAGTGCAAGTCGCTAAACAGAAGGCAAGTCCAAAAATCTGGAGTTACTTATGCCTCTGAGGCACATGAAATCGTCACAAAGAGTGAAGATGCTGAGATAGAAAAAGCTGAACAACAGTTGTGTAAAGCACAAAATACTAGAAGAAGAGCTCAGCAAGCCAGGCGTAAACCATTTCTCAATGAGTTTAAGGTAAAGGCAAAGAAGATCAAGGCAAAGATAATGGCAAAGGTAAAGGCTGAAGCGAAAGAATAGGCTACTATCAAAGCATATAAAAAGAAGCTTTCCAAGCGTATTGTTCAGGGAATCAAGCAACATGTCAGCTTGCAGAATTAGATACTAGTATATAATAAAATACTACTTTAAAATATTATATTGAGCTGTCAGGCACTCAGTAGGAGTACTCAGAGGTGTTTTGATTATTCCTGGGATTTTACAGTATGAGATACTCTTCACCTATACCCTACGTTTATGTTGTATTCAGTTACAAACTCATGCTAAGCCACATATCATAGTTGAGCTGTAAATTACCATTGCACCGTCAGGCACTATTCAGAGTGCCTATAATTCCGAGGCAGTGAGCAATTGTGGGTTGTGGTGCAACCACAACCTTGGCAAGATTACGCCCATCACTGAGCGATATTATGGAGGTTATAGAACAGGCCTATATTGATCCTTAAGAGCTAGAATTGACTTTCTCACTACACCAAATTAGTCTCCAAAACATTCTTAACTTTCATACAAACCAATGACTAAGACAAGAAGCCACCAAAGCTTTCCTCTCTACTGTCCTTGCCTTGAGAGTCTATACTGGCTGGCTAGTTCACAGGATCGCCTGCAAACTCGACATTCCCAAATCTACCGTCTATCACCTTTCACACCAAAGTCAGCAAGTAAAGTTTCAAGCAGCAAAGCGTACTGGAAGGTCAATAATCATAACACCCCTAATTGGACAAAATTAGTTACCATTGCTACTCCAAGCAGTCACAATCATCGCGTACCATTCTTGTGTCTCACTAACCTTGTCAGAATTTGGGTCTCTTAGAAGGTAATCCAGTAAGCTCTTTGTGAAGAAGTATATAATCGTCGTGTAGCACACCAGAAACTATATCTTACAGATAAAGCAAAGCAAAAGCGATATGATATTGCCCTACAGCAAGCTCACCAGGGGATTGAGCAGTGGAGAAGGGTTATATGGACTGACGAGTCCGCATTTAATCTGGGTTATGCCCATGATTGTATATGGGTAATACGTTGACCTGGTGAGGATTATATTGAACACTGTTTAGTGCCTAAATTCCGTAAACTCAGTTTAGTAATAGTTTGGAAAACATATCTGGGATAGAAGGAAAACTTAGTTTGATTTTTTGGAATTAGAAGAGGTGGGGGAACATTAATTGGACCAGCTATCGCAATCAAATTCTACTTCCTTACCTGATTCCTTTCTACCGCTGGGAGCAGCTTTTCTGCGGCGAACCTCTTATTATTAGGGAGGACAATGCCACTTCCCATACAGCCAAGATCACAGGAGAGCCACGATATACTCACCTTCTTCCATTACTTCTATGGCCTCCTCTTCACCAGACCTTAATCCAATTCAATAGGTTTGGCACTGTATTAAGAATCAGATTTCCTCTTTGACCCTTTGTCCAGACAATAATGAGACCATGGAAGACTTAGTTTCGGATGCATGGGCAAAGAATGACTTGTCTGACATCCAGCCCATAGTTGATACAATGTGACAACGAATACAAGCTGTTATAGTTGCCCACGGAGGTCATACAGGTTACTAGCTTACAGAACCTGTTGTTTTATATATATATATATATATATATATTTCCCCTACGGTTTTCTTCATTCCAATATTTTAATCATTTTCTCCTTCTATAGTCTCTCCTTAGCTTTGGGTTGTTTATTTACTCTTTCAGAATGTTTTTATTATTTATTTTTTTTATTTTACACCATTTGCAAATCCTTGTAATAGTAACTAATCTGAGAGCAGATAATTTTCTTCGACATCACAGTGCACAGTCATCTTACCCCTCTGCTTGTCCCAATAATTTACTCCTACTGTGAGTATATGCTTAGGAAATATTTCGTATATAGGAATATATTTATTGCATTTTTGCATTAGTATACACATCTACCTATTGATATTCACATATCATATTGCTTTTCTCCTTTTAATCTAATTGGACAATGTTCCTTAGAAATTGTACTTATAATTTGTCCCAGTGATATGGTAGGTTAGAGAAGGTATAAATTTTACCATTTACTGACTGGGAATTTCTTAGGCTTGACAGTTTCAAGAAATTCTTTGAGAAATAGGAAGTTGAGGAAAACATGTATGCCCATTAATTGCTTAAACAGACTACTACTAGCTATTTTTTAATCATAACAAACTCCTGTATCAGAACCATCATCAAAGAGCTTCATTTGTTGAATTGTATGCGTAACTGAGGATGTCAATATTGCTGTTTTATAGCCTGATAGTATTGTGATATCCTGCCTGAATGCCTTTAACTTTGCAGTCCTAATTCAGCAATTGTTTCAATTTCTTGTATATCATTTAACTTTGAAACAGAGTTCAATGCTGTCATTCCATCTAATGGCCAAGCCAGAAAAGATCTACTATACTCATTGTATTTGTATTTCCTCCCCCCCAATTGTCAGCTCACCAAAAAAGATTCTGCAGTATCTTGTTTCCTCATATGAGAAACTAATGCAGAAGTCTTACAACCTGGTTTGAACCATTTTGTTTCCTTGGTTTAGGATAAAGAAAATGATAAGACTTTTGATAGCCCTTATTGGTATTGATAAAACTAAAGGAATACAATTTCAATAGTGGAAGATATACAAATGTTCTAATTATTGACAAACTTGGGAATTCAAACTACCTATTCAAACCAATAGGAATAATATACAGTAATGACAGGATATCCAGTCGCTTGTATAATTGTAGCTTCATAGTCGTTTTTAGACTTACTATACTCTTTGTAATACATATTAATTTTAGCATGGGGTTGGATATTACTTTCATCTTGTTAAATAACACTTTTGGAAATGAATTTTTGAATCTTCAGACCTGAATTGTCATTGCAATATACTATAGTTCTCACATATGTGTTTGGCAAGTGTTTGAATATGAATTTTCTTAAATCAAAAATTGCTTTTCCAGTATCCAATAAAATTGGTCAATGATGCTGGTATCATATTTGTTGCTGCATTTATCTTGGTATAAAGGATACAGAAGGAGGGGAATGTTACTGGTAGGATTTGGTTATCAAGCTCTATGTACTTAGTAACCACTATTCCATCTTGTTTTGGTTGATTGTATGATCATATCACAGGAGATGCTCTATATTCTCCTTCAATATTTGATAAAATATTGCCTACAACAGTCCGTACCCCTGCAGACAACAAATTATATAATAGGCTGGCTGTATTCTTGTATACTAGTAAAGCCAAAGATTGTGTTGTCTTAATATATCCAAGTAGATCAGAGATATGATATATTTTGAAGGTTCAGAACTAATGAAAGAATCAGTGGTATACTTTGGCTATAA
Source organism: Tuber calosporum (assembly GCA_003316355.1). Classification (NCBI taxonomy): domain Eukaryota; kingdom Fungi; phylum Ascomycota; class Pezizomycetes; order Pezizales; family Tuberaceae; genus Tuber; species Tuber calosporum. The sequence continues at coordinate 8,526 of QFET01014895.1, forward strand.
ATAACAATATATAGTAATTTGTGGTCATACGGGTAAAGGAATAGGTCTCTCCAGATTCCCTTTCTAGAAAGCCTATATAAAATCTCAAGTACCTTAAGGTTTCAAATATGAGATTGTACTTATAATAAGATATCTTGCAAGAAGCTTTTGATATTGGAGAGATAAGGAATAATTTTTCCTCATCTACTTATACTATTACAAATATAGTACTTTTACAAAGCACTTTTGTTTGCAAGATCAGGCATCATCAATCTTTACATAATCAGAAGCATAGTGTTTCAATTGTTTTGAATAATTCAACTTCATTTATTCTTCGATAATAGCCTAATGTTCCCCAAAACCTGTCTGTTCTAGCACCTTCAATATAGGTGTAGTGTAGGGAAAAAGAGTACCTTTGTTCTTTTTGAATTTTGACTTATGAGTAGAATTAGTGTACATAGCAATAAGTAGTACTTTCAGAAAATGATTAAAATAGTTTTGATCAAAGAAATTATAAATGGTGGACTATCTATAAAGTAAATGATTTAAAAAATTTGATATAATACTTGCTTTTGCAACCTAGTTAATTCTATAGAAATATTTTTTATTTACAGGTAATATAATTAGTTTAAAGAATGATATAGATTATTAATATACATTAGGAGGAGTGATTAGCATTGAATAAGCAGAAGTAATATCTGTTTTAAGTTAAATCAACTGCTTTGAGTTTATTTCTAAAGTCCAGTGAACATCAATGACCTTGTTTTTGAAGACCTGTAGTTATAGGATCTTGTGGCTGGGGATTCTGATCAATCTTCTTAGCTTGATCAAATTGCTGAGCTACTTTGTACTTAGCTTCCTTTCCCATTTTTGGCTCTGGATTCTTCCTTTGATGTACACTCTACATCAATTTATCCTCTAGCTTTAATTAGTGTTATTAATTGGTGTACTCCAATAGGACACAAGCATAATATTTATGCCACATATTAAGGCATTTTTCCGTTTTTAAACCTTTATAATGAAGTCCATTCAGCTCTATATTTAATAACTTACATAAAACAAAAACCTTTTCACATACTTTAATATCAATTCTCCCATCTTGTGGAAGCCTCTAAACTCAAACTAGACCTGGATATGAATAAGTAAATCAAAAGAACTGATAACTTTGAATACCTTTGAATGCTTTAAAATAATGCTTTAAAGCTGAATTCCAATTACGAAACATAGTTTCTGCAGGATTATTAAAACACTGAACTGGCTTAATCTTTCCTGCTTAATCAGTGATATCAATCAATTCTGCATACATTTGTAACCGGTATTGCTTACTATTGCTAAGGCTGACAAGGCTAACGGAAACTAGCAGGGCTAGTGAGGGGTTAGTTCATTTTGTTATTAGTTTCAAGTATCGTTTGATACTTAGTTTGTTTTGTTATTGGTTTCAAGTATCGTTTGATACTTAGTTTGTTTTATGTTGGGTTTCATGTATCAGGCTGATACCCGATACGGCCTACATTTGTTTCATGTATCGGGATGATACATATTTCGTTCGCAGTACCGTTTAGGTGCATGAGGCATTTGTTTGATTGGAGGACTTTACAAGCGGAACTTGGTTATGTCCGTTGATTGGAAATCAAATGGAAGAAGATGGAAAGCTTTGGAAAAGCGAGATCATGTATTTAAAGACTGCCCCTCTAGAGCTTAGACAGGGCAGACTTCAACAGACAGAGTTTTCAATATACTTGGTTGAGCAGTTACTTCTTTTCAGTTCGCACGAAACCACAGCAAGTAAGTCTAGGACTTAGCGAAGCTGGCGATATAGTAACCGACAGCTGTTTGACAACCTATCGAGATCTCCGGTAGCTATCACTTACTTGAAGTCCCACCAGTTTGGGATCTGAGTTAGTTATCGTTATACCTTACCGAGACGCATCCCTTTGGTGCCTGATACACCCAGGGAGGGGTTACAACATTTCTGAAGTTAATATCTCATTTCAATTAGTCAATTACATACCTGTTCCAAAGCAACAATCCAGAATATTCCTTGTATAATCTATTATGTGAAATCTCAAGATTATCTCTGTAATATCTTTACTCAGGTCAATGCAATACACAGACTACAGTATTGTTGTAATCTTATTTTGACCACCACAGTTGTCTGAATAAATATGAATCTATGGCTTAAGCTTAAGACTTGCAGTTAGAAAATAATATAAAATTGAAACAACTCAATTAACTCTCTTTCCCTGCTATGCTTCTGTATAGATTGCATCATAATGTCTATCAGGAGTATAATTATTAATTATAAATATATATAACTTGAATGAGTACTAGTAGTAATATATTCATAGCTGTTATAGAATACTAAGTAATCAACTACTTGTTAAAGATCAAAGGAAAATGTACTGGTCTTAGATTAAATACATACAGCTTCTTGTATGTTATTTGTCGAAGCTGTATGATATGATTTTTCCTCTTGTTTATCATATTGCAGCTGTTGTTTCCTCTCACTTACTTCTAAAATACTAATATTGATTATTATAAAAGGTTAAATAATAGGACAGTATTGTAAGCAGTCAAATTAGGGTAATTTTTTACTACAATGATATCCTGTATATCAGCCAATATGAGTTTCACCAAATCTGAGAGAAGCAGCTATTCATAGTCGATCTCTATTTATTCCTCTAAGACCTCAACCTCCTCTTTATTATAGAAACTAATCTCTTATTCTGCAAACCTTGCTGCCACCCCCCTCTTTCTCCATTTAACTTCTACTGTATTCTTTTAGTCTGTCAACTAGGAAATCTTTGGTAACCTTGAAATAGATAGCTCATGATCCTCACTCCCATTAATCGGGAGTGAAAGACTAACCACTCAAAAGGCCCACCAAACTACCTCTCTGTTCCTTGCTGCAAACTACTCTCAGGCCCAACCTACCCCCCAGGTTACAGCCACCCGCCAGCAATCTATTATACTTCTGGTCAGACTCCCCACTTCTTCCAAAATTCTTCCTTCCTCGTTTTTAATTTCTCCAGCATGCTGCTCTCTTAAATCCTGTAATAAAATTAATTTCTAGATTAGTTTTCCCTTATTCTCTTTACGTAGAGTTTATTTGAAAATGAAAAAAAAAAAACTAACCTTAAGTAGGACTTGAAATGACTGATTTATAGAGATATTCCAGGGCTATACTGGCCTAGTACAGCCCTAAAGAATTCTGTTTGGTGTAATATTATTAGCCAGAAAGATATCTAATACTTTTTCTATTTTGTAGCCTGAGAATAGGTTTATAGCAAGTAATGTTAGCTGACGGTTGAGGATAGGAACAAGCTGTTTGTCTAGCCACTCAAACATATTGCTTGAGTTGGCATAGGAGATAGGATTAAACTTTAAGACCATTTAATAGTCATAGAGTACTGCTCACTGAGGATTTTGGATCCAGTCTCTTGGCTAGAATGGAATTAGCTCTTTACTTGTAGATTTCCATCTGCAAATACAGTAAGCTGAATAGTCACCTGTCTTTTATCCTATACTAATTTGCTTGATTGAAGCTATGTACTTCTCTCTCCTCCATGATTATAAGTACATCGTTCTTGATATTCGAAAGGAATGGCTCGGATCCAAGTTATAGATATTCTGTAGCATGTATCGGTCCCCACAGTATGCTTCAGCCTCCGAGTTGGCTTTCCCCCCAAAGTGATACTGCAAATTCCACTGATTAAACCAAACCTGGCTAAGAATCAATTCTGTAAAGCCCCTCAATAGTTAGCTTACTTTATTAGTAAATGTATGACGACTAATCTGGTGCCATGATAGGTATCCTCTAACGAAACATTGGGGAATCTAAACTCCTCTGGATGCTAGTTGGAATATGTTTTCTGAAAGAGTTCTGGACAAGCTCTTTAAAACCAGCTTCTTTGCACTGGCTGCCCAAGTGCTTTTCACTCCCGAATCCAATCAAATTGCTTTTTCTCTATCCTCTAACCTCGTCAGAGCTCTCCTCCTCCCTCTGCCTGTATTTGTCCTGCCTTCATTGAAATAAACTTCCCCTTCCTCTCTTCTTTTCTCTACTATGAGATGTTTCCCACTGGTATCTTGAAATAGTTAGATACCTCCTCTGGCGTGAGTTTCTCAACCTTATTTGGACTACATACCACCCTGGTTTTCACCCCATATATCAGAATTTGAAGCTTATGACTAATTGTATAAGATCGATAGGGATTCTCAACTTCTCTCTATACTGTTTGGTGAATGTATACTTATGGCTTTCTCCTTGGTCCTTGCTTTTTTTATTCCAGCATAGAATTATTTGGCTTGAAGTGAAGCAAGTTTTAGTTATATCTGGGTCTAGCCACATAGTCGTGATTCTCTTTCTCACTGTCTTTGTACACTTCATGTATATACTAGTTCTTTCCCTTTCTTCTTCTTCCTTTTTTTTTTTTCATATGCTTTTTGTATATAGGCATTGATCTGAGGTTGCAATATGCTTTCAGACACATATGTGGTTTCTGATTTTGATATTTTTTTTGTCTAAAATGAACTCTGAGACACTAATTTCCCAATCTCTTTCTCTTGCACCTTATTTTCACTTTATAGTATACTATCTAATTATATTGGTATTTCCAGTAGCTTATCTTCTTTGTTATTATTTACTTGATCAACTTCTCTATTGCTTTGATTATTTAGTTTTTTCACAGAATGCTGCACTTATAACAGTTATTCTTAAATGTATTGGTAATTTTGATTAACTGGAAAGTCTCAGTACTTTTCCAAATTTGTTAAAACTTGGTAAAAGACTATATTGACTCTGGTTCACTATAGTTAATAGATCTAGAAGACCTTTTATAAATTGTATTATCGATAGATGGGAGGAAAGACAAGTAATTTTCTCTAGTTCTATTTAGCAGACAATATTCTCATTATGTAACCTTCACCTATGAACTCATATTGCAATAACTTAACCTTCCTCATCATTCATATACAGAAGAAGGATTCCTACTTCCAATACTTATTTTCTGGATATTTTATTAGAAGAAATATTATTATAATTACCATATAGCTGAGGAATTGATATTTGTTATTTCTGGAAGTGATAAATACGAGTATAGAGACTGTTTAAGGATATATTGTAAAAATTAGGAATCAACTTTCAACACAAAATAATTACTAACAGGAGGAGGTATCATACATAAGCTTCCTACCAGTTGGTGCCCTATTTCGTAGGTATTATTCCTTATATTGAAGTTGCTACCGCTTGACTGAAGTTGCCCTATTGGATAACAGCTGGGATTGAAGGTAAGTAATACTTACTTTTCTCTCTCGTCTTGTGTAACAGAATCATACTATGTGTCACGATTGCCTAGAAGAGCGCTAGGCAGGAAGGACAGAACAGCAGAGTAAGCCTTGCGAGGCTTACGAGGATTTCGCACACATGACTACTTTAGAGTCATGTGGGTTTTGCGCATGATGCACACTTGTGAGTCATGAGGTTATTATGAGTCGATTTCGCACACATGACTACTTTAGAGTCATGTGGGTTTTGCGCATGACGCACACTTG
>QFET01014899.1:0-16870 GCA_003316355.1 Tuber calosporum
ATAGACTGAATCATATATCGTTGCCGGTTGCGCGATATAGATAGTCGAACCTTAACACCGGGCTTATAACCTGAAAATATTGTAGTATCAAAGGCTGTCTCTTATATTTAATAAGGCGGCACTGAGATTTGAACGCAGTATCTTGTAGACTAAAAAGCTGTGATTCCACTATTGCGCTACTGAGTTGTAAGGATACAGGAGGAGAAAACCCGAAATATATATACCCATCTCCGTATCACGTGAAATCCAGCCATACATGTCACTCGTCATATGTGTATGTGTTACATGACTCACATACACACATGACTACATAGAATGTCATAACGTATTTTTTCCAACAATTTGCGGCTACAATATTTCGAGGGTGCTAACTTAGACAAGGTGTCCATCGACCGCGTTGAATGTACTCGGTGATCCGACCCCCCGCCGCTGGGAACCTCCAGGTTCATTCATTGAAATCGGTAAAGGTCAAGTGTACTTGTATATATGAAAACCATTCCGTACATCTCCCGGTCCCAGTGCATTCTTCCATGAAGGCAAAGGAGAGACATATCGGATTCAGACCCCCCTTAGCCTTATCGCAGTCCCATGGTTTCTGAAGATGTCGTTCGGGAATGGAACTTTGCTTTAGCACGCCGAGTAGCATAGAAACTTCTACGATACGATAACTGCCGGTTCCTCCCTAAAAGTACAGACAGGGTGTTCACCGGCCTAGGAAACTTAGGGTTTGCTTTGCCAGCGTTGTTGTGCAGCGCATAGGGATAGATGTCCGATTTTTGGTAGCCGTGTATCATACCGATCTGTTCTTGTATTATCTGAAAATGCCAAGCTATTGCTAGGTGGGGAAATGATCTGGTATGGTTTTGCTGTTTTGGTATGAGTTTTGTTTACTGGTTTGACTGCGTTGAAGGTAGAAACGTAATCTATAATACTTGTATGAAACTGAAAAAAATAAGGAAATTATTGAGATATATGTGACTTGAGATGTTAGTGAATTGTCCGAACAAATTGGTTTAGCAAGTATCACATCATGGCCTGTAACTCCTGCCGCTTTTGTGAAACCAAAATGTTGAGTAATTTTGTTTATACCTTTGCAGTTCAATATAACTGTACAGGGCAATTGATATTTGAAGTGCAATGGAACTTGAAAGTTTACAGATTTTTGCATTGCAGTGGAGCTTGATAGTTCAATGGAATTTTGCAGCTCAATGGAACTTAACCTTTCAATATAAATGCATCTCTGAAGCTAAACAAAATAGCGTAATATTCAAGCCTATAAAAATAAAATGTTGAGACTTGTAGTTATAGAGATTGAGATACAAGTAAAGTTGGAAAAAATAAATTTAAACTAGAATATTTTGTATATCATAGTAGAATTATAATTCCATGTTGAGCCACAATGTTGGACCACAAAAAGTCGGATTCAACCACAAGTCATGTTGAGCTACCAGTATGATAGCTGAGCAGCCCGGAGTTGTGGCGGCTAGCCACAATCTTGGCACGATTATATACAGGTCATCATATGATATTTCCTCTGTAAACTCTGTGTATAGAAATAAAAGACTATTGTCAAGACTGACTTCAGAGGGCAGACTCTGATTCATAGTCCGTCTTGTCGTAGACATCCAGCCGAAGGGGAAAGATACCGCGGGCATACCGCCACTCCTATTGATATCTCGGAAAGTGGGCTCTTACAAGGCTGCCAGGGAAAATCTGGCGGGATAGTCGATGATACGGCGGTATGGAAAGCTCATTGGTAACTCGGAATGGACCTAGCTGAACGATAACAGGGGAGGGATTTCTGTTGGGAGTTGCTATCGGTCGGCATACCCAGGCATTACTTCCGTTCTCGAACGGCAATGTCTTGGTTGGTTAATCTGTTGCGGAATGCCTTGGGTATCAAGGACTGCGATGAGGGTACGGGAGTCGGTATCGGACATGTCCCTCCTTTGCCTTCATGGGAGCAGGCACAGGGAGAGGTGTGGAAGGATTCGATTACGTTTGTGATTTCATTTATACACCTGCCTTTAACGATAGTTTTGGACGAATCGACGACGGAGTTCCTCTCCTCAAGCCCCATTATCCGAATTGCCTTTCCCCGTTGCCCATAGATGTCTGAGGATGGCGAGGTATTGAAAGAGGATCTATCAGAACCTCTCCAACCATGCGAGAAGGCACACGACATCGTTATTCATTCCACGTGAACTAATACACCATTAAATAGGAAAGGAGCGATGGGACAGAAAATGTTACAAGAGGTGGAAAACCCAACACTTCCACAAAAAAGTATCCCTCACTCCTAGTTAATGGTAATACGACAGCTCACCACAAATCGTTCTTACTAACTCCACAAAATCCCCCATGTCTGCTCCGGTGACTGGTGATCCAGCTAATACCGGTATGACTACAACACAATGTATCAATTTGCCAGGCCGTCATTTTTGCTGAACGCGACTGTCTTTAAAAATTGTAGAACTCGACGGCCTGAAAATCGTGGTCTCGCCCGGTCTAGTCTCCTTGGTAGGCTATCTTGTGTACTACTACACCTATGCATAATCTCTGATCTGTCGTCCGTTCCTTGCTTTCCCAGTTCTACCGCTAGGTTGGCGCTGTCTCGGGTATGGGGGTGGTCTGGTCCAAGACACTTCTCGCGCCCCTCTAGTGCACGCCGATTCATCGTCTCTGATTCCTGGTACCTTCCTTGATCATATAGCACCACGGTCAGATTGTGGACACTTGATAGGGTATGAGGGTGGTCTGGTCCAAGGACCTTCTCGTACCCCTCGAGCGCACGCCGATGCATCGGCTCTGATTCCTTGTGTCTTCCTTGGCCACATAGCGCCGCGGCCAGATTGTTGACACTGGTTAGGGTGGCTGGGTGGTCTGGTCCAAGGACCTTCTCGCGCCCCTCGAGCGCACGCCGATGCATCGTCTCTGATTCCTTGTGTCTTCCTTGGCTACTTAGCGCCGTGGCCAGATTGTTGACACTGGTTAGGGTGGCTGGGTGGTCTGGTCCAAGAAGTTTCTCGCACCCCCCCATCGCGCGCCTCCTTGTGTCTTCCTTGGCTACTTAGCGCCGTGGCCAGATTGTTGACACTGGTTAGGGTGGCTGGGTGGTCTGGTCCAAGAAGTTTCTCGCACCCCCCCATCGCGCGCCGACTCAGCTCCTCTGATTCGTCGTACTTTCCTTGAAGTAAATTCGCCTCCCCCAGAAAGTTCAATCTTACAAGACCTTCCTCATCCCAGCCACACTCTTTACCCTCCTCTGGAAGTTCAATACATCGACGAAATTGCGCTTCTGCATTATTGTAGGATCCCATATCTAGGAAGTACCGTCCCATACGAAAACAGAGTTCTTCAGCAACGGGACCCCTTGAGCCTTTAGTTACTGCGAGCGCATGTGAAATATATGCAGGACCAATACAGCGCCACTCGTTTTCATCTTGAGGGAAACAGCGCGATACTGCCTGTAGCGCTGTGGCCCTCCATTGTTTCACGTCTCCTGTGGGTAAATACGCCTGTAGAGACAATTGGACCAAACGGTGGAGCTCATAGAAGGTCTTGTTCTCACGCTTGGCAATCGTAACTAACGAGAATCCCAATAGTTTTCCAATGGCCCGACGAAACTCCAGTGAATCATCCATCCCTCCCATACCACATTGTCTCAGCAGCTCCTCAGGTATGTTTTGACGATCGAAGAACGCCATCAGCCCAAGAAGATCCGCCGCTTCAGGTATCTGTTGCTTGATTCGGTCAAAGGTGACAAAGTACGTTCCCAGGATGCTTTCAGTTACATCAGCCTCTCGTTGAATGTCACTAAACTGCTCTGAAAATAGCTTCACCATCCGGTCCTCGTTTCCTTGGAAAATAGCCCAGTAATCAGACGGTAGTGTTTCAGTCTCGACCATGAAGGCTCCTAAACCCACAACAGCCAATGATTGGTTGGGCTTCAGTTGCGATTTGTGTCACAACTTGGATACCTGTTGCCATTCAGCCGAAATATGGCTACTAAGCACCATGAAGAAAGAAAGGAGGAAAAAGAAGGAAACGGAGGAAGATCGTATATAGGATTGGTAGCTGGATAGACTAGAATTGGAAGTTCACTAACAGCTGCAAGAGCAAAATGGTTTCAGAAAAGACGTAAAATGTAGTATACAGTAAGTAGTTCAGGAAATATCTGAGAGGATAGGATAAGATTAAATAAAATAAAGTACGTAGGAATAAATATTCCAACAATCCGGCTTCCCCAGAGTACCACTTGTAGCAGGATAACAATAGTAGGAACTGAGTTGACTGCGAGCATATTGAAACCCCTAGCAGGCAAAACCCCAGTGAGAAAAAAATACCTTATGGTACAAGAATGAATAAGTGTAAGCCTCATTTAGGAGAGTTTTTGAAGCATACCATGTGCTCCCCTGAAAGTAGTAGATAGCACGGAACAACGCATCGATAATAGGTGCCTGGGTCTCATCCAAATCAGTGGAGGACCATGGGTGCCTATGAAATTACCTGGCATGGTATAGGCACAGCCGTGGGTAGTCTGACCAATCACGTAAGCGGGGATCGGCCAATTTCCTATACCAGAGAACGAGGCCTTTGGCGGATGGCACACTTACCTCCGGACTCACAGGTTCTTTTTTTGGAACACTGGCTGGCACACGCCTCCTACGAGGATATTTGGCGGGGTTCCCCGTAGTGTCGCCGTGTCGCTCTCAGAACCTTTCCCCAAACACTCGCTCTAGCCATCATCGGCTCTCGCGTTTTCTCAAGCATTGCCTACCTGCTAAAGCCTGAATGAATTCTAATGCGTTAAGAGAAATGATCTACAAACTCGCTCAAAGACTCAGAAAGTAATAGCACCTCTGAAGGGAGAAATTTTGTGGCTCATACTGCTGAAGCCAATTGTTTATTCGTTTTCAGTAAGGTACGGTACGGTAGGTTAGGGAGGCTGCACTCAGGTACTGTACAACAGGATTGGCCTACTGACGAGTGATTCGCAGTGACTGCGTACTTGTACCCACGCTGCCGTGCTGGGGTCGCGCATACAGAAACGGAAGCTTGTTAGCAGGCCAATCAGGTAAAAGGATACTCAATATTTTTGCTCTCTAGTTGGGTCGCAGATGGCTAAGGCCGCCACAGTGCCACTTCTACTCCGCGGGCGAGAATCTTTCTGGAAGGTCCGAGTTCCAGCATAGCACAGCCTTGCCAGGCAGGATGTGTCGTTGATTTTAGGAAACAATGATGCTTTAAATTGATTTATCACTTCTAAAGGTCGTTGCTTTGGGAAAGGCCCTAGCGAAATCGTAGAAGAAAAAGTAGAGGAGTCGGACTCCAGATTTTATTGTAATTTCAAGCACAATTACTGCGTTTAAAAGGTGTCCAATCGGATACCTTTCCTATACGCTACCGAAATCTCCCCCAGTCCATTTCATCCCGAATGCGAAGGCTCCCAGAAGTAGGAAATTCGTCAAGGCAAAGAAAGCGAAACAAATATTCCGCCTAAACCCCAAGCATGGCAGATAGATGAAAGCGAAGGATGACAAGACGGCTGTGAGGAAAGGGGGCAAATGGCCTCCCTAAATAAAATCATCGCCTGCACCATCGCCATCCACAGAATCCTCATCTTCGCCACCGGCAAGGTCGTCATTATAATCGTGACCTGCCATAAAAGTCCTGCCAGGAGCTCTACCAGAGTGAGCCGAATGTGGAGGATCTAGAGCTACCTGAAATTCGTTTCCAGTTCCATTCACGTAGATCCCCATCGATTTTATAACATCATCTATCAAACTGAATTAGCGGCAAAACGTATAAGGGAGGGTAGATTTGATAGCCTACTTATGCAAGTCCATTTAACGTTCTCTTCTTCCAATCTCGCCAAAATCCCGATCTCCTCCCAAGATTCTCCATCCCGGCACATTCCCTCCCTAAACCTCATTGATCTGCGCCAACCCTGTTCTTTAATAGTCCTTGCTCTCTTCAGCTTCTTCTGCTCTTCCCCGTACTCGGCGGCACTGACGGCACCTGCGCTACTAATGTCCTTGGTCTTATTCTTTGATAGCTCCTCTCTCAAGCTAGACTGGACGGCCTCCCTGAACGCTTTCTCTCCATTTCGTTTTCTCACTTGTTTGACAGTCTGTTCGAGGGCAATACGATCTATGTGGAAAGGTTCCCCGTTGCGCGAAAAACGTATACCACCACCACGACCTCCAAGATCAGTCTTTACCCCTTCTTCATTGAGTTTTGATTTCTCCGACTCATGGAGGAACAGATCGCGACAAAGGTAAGGTGCATGAACTTCCAGATATTGGAGATTCCTTCCATATACTCTGAGAAGCGGACATAGGTGAACTGGCAAAGGGTTTTCCTCTCCAGTTGGCGCAAGGGGTTGATAGCTCTCGAGCTGATCCTTCGCTTGCCGGGCGGAGCGATGGCGGGAGGGTATATGGAGAGTAAAATGTGTCAGATTTGGGAGGGCAAGCGGCAGAAGCACAGATAATGCTGGGATACAATGTAAGCAATGGAAACGATAACTACAAATTAGGGAGCAAACAATACCTTCATAGCTTAGCCCAACAATATTCCTTAACTCCAGCCGTTTTAGGCATTCTGCACGAGTGAGGGCACCCATAAGCACCGAGTCATTCAACTCTGGGGCGGAATTCACCACCAGTCTGGTCACCTGTCCTAGTCCTTTTAGGTCACCCTCACCAAACTCCACATGTTTCGCCCACTGGGAAGCAGGGCTCCCTGGGTTATGTAAAATCTCTACTTCGCGTAAATCGGGAAAGCTAGACCCATTGAAAATGCCAGACCAAAACTTTGCATTGGGATTACAACCAGAACCCATGCGACCCCAAGACTCAAGAGCAGCACGGCGGCCTGGTATCACTTGGTGAAAGGAAGGGCGGGCAGGAGGCCCTGGAGCGCTGCCCGAAGAAATCGAGGGAACACCTACTGCAAGAATAAGGATGGAGACGCGAGGAAACGTTTCTAGCTCAAAGGAGGTCAAGGGCTGCGCATTGCAGGAGCCGTTGGAGATATGAAGGGTGATGCTGACAGTTGGGCAATATCTGCGTTATCGGAGTTAGCCTTGTGCAGGTTCCAGCGAGTTTGGAATGTGATGAATGATGGATGGTGATGGTTGAACATGTTTTTGTCGAGGCTCCCGTCAAGTCACTCCATGACCTGAAATCAAGCACAAACAAAAATAAAACATACCTTCCAAGAGCGCCAATCATTCTAGAGAGCATTACCGCTGTTGGCCTATTGTGACTCGGACTCCCGGACTCGCTTGCATTGGGATCGATTGTCAAATGTAAGGTGACCACATGTTTGCTAACTGCACCTTCCCCAGATTTATCAAAGCATGCAACATCATTCAAAGTGCGGATGAACGAAGTCAACCTTTCATAGCTGGTGACTTTGGCATGTCGATATAGAGGAGACTGGACCGAAGTGTACAGTGCCCTATTAACCCTGGCAAGACGAGTCAAATCCCCGTAAGGCAAGGAACGATAGATTTGTTCACTGTGTAATCTCTTAGTTAGCCATAGCTCCAAGGATAGGGGTATGTATAGACGACAGACGATATTTCTGTGGGAAGAGTACACAGCGGACTGCCTTTTCTAGGAGAGGAAGGGGGGTAAGGGTTGCAAGGATTGCAAGGATTGCGATACATATTGGGAAATGGATTTTTATCTGGTACGGTACCAGGCTCCGCTGATAGGCCGAGAGCGGCAAGCAATACTGAGCACAAACGGCAAGCAGGGTACCGAACGCTTTCAGATGGGCGGGAGAAAGGTGGTGGTGGTGGTGGTGGTGGTGGGGTGAAAAAGTAAGGGACGAGGGGTTAGGGGTGATGGGTGGAGTTGGAGTTGGAACGGGAGAGAGCGGAGAGCGGGGAGCGGGGAATGTGAAGGGAAGGAAGGCGAGGTCGAGGGAGGAGGAGGGAAGTGGTGAGGAGGAGGGGTAATGATGACGCCGCAGATAGGCCGTTGTTGGTACAGTAAGTCAAGGGAGCAGAGAAAGGTCGAAGGCTGAGATCCAGCGTTCAACGGCACAAATGAGCGGGGATTAGCTATAGTACGGTATTGTATGAGTGATTCTGCCTTGAATATTCCCGAAGGAAATTAGGGAAGAAGCAAGTATGTGATCCCGGTGTGTGCCTATCATAATATGTAGGGAAAGCCTTCATGGCCACTTGCCCCGTACTATACATATGGGCCCTATCACCAACCGGGACGTAAGCCAGGGGTGCGTCCTGCCCAGTGCACTCACTCCCCAGCAGAGCCTCATCCAGAACGGCGAGGGCAGTAGAGTTGGTTCGCCTATCAAGCTTGATAGCTGAGACTTGGCCTTTCTGCCTTATTTTCCGAAGCCAATCGATCAAGGACCTTTGACCAAAGCCGACCCCCCACTAGAAAATATATCACTACAGATGGAAAACAGTGGGCAGAAACTCGAGTAGCAGCGCTTTAAACCAACTCACTGTCCCTACCTTACATGGCCCCTGCCGCTGTATGAAACAAACTTCCAACATACTGGTACAGTATCGGTACCGTACTCGAGTGCTGTGGTGTGGAAGCGGTTTTCTTTTCCTTCTGTTCCGTTACGGTACCTCTCGACCCGGTCACACCATCGCTCCTCCTTACTCTCGCAGTGCCGGCAAGCTACCAGCACCATGGGGTACTGTACGGAAGAAGCTGCTCGAGTACGGTACGGTGCAAAGGCTCTTTAGGAAAAAATGCGAGAGCTGAATAGTGCCGTACCGGTACAGCACACTCACCCAACGTTCCCTGCCGCCAAGGAAACAGCCGCTCATGAATGCATAAAGCAGATCAACTCGTCCCGACCCACCACCTGTGCCGTACAGTAATCAACTCCCGCGTGCAAAACGCACCCTAGCTAGTGCGTGAGTCAATGATTTCTCTAAAGTATGAGTATGAGTATGAGTATGAGTACAGGCTCGCAGATCGCGGATGCCCAACAAATATTTCTTAGATTGCAGTGACAAGTGCTTTGTGCGGTGACTGGAAGACCAGTATCGGCAATTCTCTGACCGCACCACCCGTACTTCACAAAACCCAAGCTGCTGGTCAGAACCCACCTGTGGCCTGCTGCTCTTCAATTGCCAAGCCTCTTCAGTTTTGTATCGTAGCACAGAGCAGGCAAGTCACCGAGCACGATACGAGCAACCCTGCATTCAGTGCCTAACCGAGATTATGAGTGACGCATTATGACCAAGCACTATCCTGTCATCAGATGTTATTACATCACCGCACTAAACTGCAATAGGATTGGCACCATGGGTTAAGATAATAACCAACACCAGTTAATGAGACCCGCCAGGCTCTCCTTATCCAAGCTATACCCTGTCCGGGAATCACCATTCCTTCTCGGGGCGTTTTGTCTCTGATCGCGGAGATAGTGGATTTACTGGATTTTTACCGTACTTGGAACCTGATAGGAATTTGTTCCCTGCTGCATGTCACCCAATGCTCCCGCAAGCCGAAAGCGAGTATTCAGTGAAGGGTTCCAGCAAAATACACATATCTGGGCTGGCGGAGGCATCTTGGGGATTACGCATGAGTAAAGGTCTCAGAAAGGTGCTCCTATTAGTGCATATAAATTAAATAAGAAATTTCGGATGAGGAGCGATTCCGGACAGAATTTCAGGCCGACAGGCCTGCTGCTTTGCGATATTCATACTCTGATAGCCCGCGGCTAATTAGCAGTGCTATAGAGCGATCAATCGGGCCGCTGGCTCAAGTTGTACGGTGAATCCATAGCATATGGCTGAGTTTCCATACCCAGTATTGGGAATACTGAGTAGGTGCGATCCCCGCTGTTTTATTTCGGAAGCAGTGATTGAAAAGCCCTTGCAAAAGAAAAAAGCGTATGATAAAGAGCCTGTGATCCTTCCTCAGTCTAATATGGTGCTAACGGGAAACCTCCTGTACAGTACAGTGCTGGTAGATAACCATGCAATGGTTGGGATTTTGCGCCCTTTATATACTTACGCAAGTATGCTCTACAACTCGTATCCTGGGTGCGGAATTGGGCACAAAGGAAGCGTGACTTGGTTCAGCATAACGACATTCTTGAAACGGGATCGCCCAGATCGTGATAGAGGATTTAAGGTCCTGCTAGTCTTCCTTATCTTGGACTCTCTGAAACCATTCCGGACTTCTCGGTGGGCTCCTTTACGGGTCATTCGATCACCCATGCCTGGCAGCCCCACTACCCGGAAACCATAAATATGACGTGATATCCTATAAATTTAATGAACAGCGAGTGATACTCCATGACCGTTATATAACAAGCACCAACCCCGCCCCCCTACACCCAAAGTCACACAATAGACAAGCACACCCGGGGATCTCAACCACAGCCCCCCTAAACATACAGAACCTCACTCGTTAGCCCCAAATAATACAACGTATTCATCCTGACCGGATTCAACACCGGCACGTCGCGCACAAACTCTACATCGACGTAATTCACAATGAAGCACGTCCACAGTTTGCTTGCGCCGTTCCTGTGGAAGTCGTTCCAGCGGTTGAATTCGCCAATGCTAACACAGCGCAGCGACTTGTTCCGCGCGACCATGTTGGGCGAATGCAGGCCGATCAGAGCCTCCGCGTCAGCTTTGCGGTCGCGGTAGGTCTTTGACTTGAGGAAGGTTATCGAATCGTGTGCGAGGGAGTCGTAGGACGTGTCGTAAAGGTTGCGCCGCACAGTACGGAGGTGGATGGTCTCCAGGGTTTCGGGGGCTGAGCCAGCGAGGGAGTAAAGGGGGGTTACCGTCTGTTCGCTGTTAGTTCAGCACAGAGAATAGAGGGGGGCAAATACCCAGTCCGGATCAGCAGCTTCTCCGCAAAGGCCCAACTCCCAGAGTTTCAAGTCCGAGCGGATCCGCGCGAGGTTTTCAGCAGAGAGGTAGTGCTCCTTCGCGTCTATCACTAATCTCCTCAAGGAGTCTGCATGATGGAAAACACTATCAAAAACGTTCTGCAGCTCCCCCGCGTTCTCAATGCACTCTAGCAGCAAATACAAGTTCTTCAATCCCTTGAAGGACTGAATGAACTGCACCAGTCCCTGCGGCTGAGTCTTATATTGTATATCAAATGTCTTGATACTCAGCGAATCCCCCTTCGCCGCCAGCGCGTCCAGCAGCTGGTCCGTGGACGAGCAGCCGCGCATGGCTAGGTACGTCAACGCCGGGATGTCGATTACTTGGGTGAGTAAGGGTGCCATATCTGCCAATGGGATATCCCAGAGCGCCAAGTGTTTCAATTTCATCTGGCGCCTTCGCCCTGGCACTAGACTCCCGGAACTGGCACCTTCATCTTCCGGCTTCCCCAAGAGCTTTTTAAAGATTTTTTTGGCAATCGGTAGGAATGTTGGCGACTCTTCGGTGCTGCCTCCGCCGTTGAATATTGAGGCGCCATCGTGGCGGATAATGTCCTCTACCAACTCTTCAAAGTTGTTTAGTGAGAAGGTTAGTGTAGTGATTGTCTGCCAGTTTAGGTCTATCAAACGCCCGAAAGACATCATGCTGTCATATCGCGCAAAATTCTGCCAGCAGAGGTTCTTCAGGTTGGCAAAGCGGAAGGTGGACTCGGACCATTGGCGGTCAAAAGTGCAGTTTCCGTCGTACAGGTCTAGCGACTGGATGTTCGGTTGGTACTTCATGAGCTTCTCCATAACTCTCCAGGAGAAGGAAACGTCGACGTCCCATCTAGAGGGGTTAACCCAGAGCAAACAACCGGCAGTCATTCCTTCAGCCATTCCCCTCCATCATAGGTGCCATCCCACCACCGCCACCACCACCACCAGTTGAAACAAAGGAAGAAACGTACATAAAATGCTCCAGCGCTCCTCTCGGTACCCTCTCCAGCAAAATCCCCAACAGCAGACAAGTATTCACCACCGCAGGAGAGAAGATATCATTCTTGATACCGACACGATGTGTCGGTTCCGCCCCCTCCTGATATCCGCCATCCCAGTGCCCACGCACAGTGATTCGACGGATATGCTCGATACCCGAATTGTTCTCGTATAGGAAGCAGCTCAGCATGACCGGGTCGAGGGTGTGGCCGCGAATGGGTGTCGTACGGATCACCACATCGGAGTAAAGCAGAGGCGTCGCGATGAGGCGGAACACCTTGCATACTGTACAGAGAGCAGCCAGACGGCTGGGTACTTGGGGGAGCTGTGAATCGTAAATTTGGTAGTCGCGGTGTTGCTGGGAGGGGAGAACTGGCGGGGCACCTACTCCTTTGATTATTTGGGTAAGTATCTCGACAGGGAGATCCTTGATTTGAACCATTTTTTTAACCGCTGCCTTCTTTGTGGTTTGCGTTCGTCCCGGTATAGTTTCAGGTGGTTGGTGGTTTGGTTTGGCGGGGCTGAGTTGCTGTGGTGGGGTGGGTGGCTGGTGGCCCGTCTCGCTAACTATGATAGGCTTGCCCTGAGATATCGTACGGTACCGTTCCCTATCCTATGGTATTGGTGATGTCGTTATTGGCGCTGTACCGGCGATAGCAGAATCGGGATAATGCTACAAATGATGGATTCTCATACCTGGCCAAACGAGTTGCACTTTGTTTTCTTCTGCCCTTTCCTTCTCCACCTCCTCGATTTCCGCCTGCCTGCCTGCCAGGGCAGGCTTTTAAATACAATGTGGAGATCTCAATAATATGCAACAGTCATCCTTGGCGCCAAGTTGCCTTGCTGCTGTCCCAAATTTTGACGGGGTTTGACTCGACCTTGAGCATAAGATCTTACTCAGGCTGGGCCTGGCCAATCAAGAGTCTGAGTAAAAAAAATGCCTGTAGCCTAGAGTGCTCGAGTACGAGTACTGTACCCTACATTGCATGGTGTCTTTATGGGGAAATATCATGGGCTATCGTAGTTTACCTTGCCACCAGTTATATCCACTTGGAGGGTAAGTTAGAGGGTATCTCTATTTACCAATGGCCATTGAGCATTGGCTTTGATATTGCCCCAGCGTCTTCGTCTTCGTCTTCGAGCTTCGAGATGGTATGTCCAGTGTCAAGATTCCGCTCGATTGGACTCGTATGACTGCCTCCTAAGGTGGTGCCCGGGTTTCCTTGCGTTACCCGGCTTTACCTAATAATTGGATGGCAACAACAGCATCATGCGAGGATCTCCCTGCTCCCTAATTTGCAAATGCTCCCATCTAGTTATCCATAGCACCCATAACTTGAGGCCTGAGATACGGCAGTGTAATGGTATCGCTTGTGCCGGTACATCTATGAGTCCAAGACTGCTCTTGCAGATATCGTAGTGCTTGTATCATATAATAAACACCCCCCCCTAGAATCCGCGAAGCCTCAGCCCAAAATCCAGCCCAACATCAAGATCCCTACCAGTATCCCCACCATTCTTATCCACCCATTTCCCAGGCACCCACCCCCAGCAAACTTACCCAGAACACCCGGACCATATGACGGATGTGATATAATATTACTACCGGGTACCACAGTAGCTCGCCAACTAACTTGACTGACCAATTTAATAATCTACCCAACAAAACTCCACAATGATGAAACCCCTCTAACGCATATAAACAATCCCAGACTCTCAAGTGTAGGAAAGGAAAGGAAATAGAATATTAAAAAAAAAAACACTAAGGTATGATATCATAAAAAATTAGTCAAAACATCTGCGCAAAAGTCAGCTTCTACTTCCTCGCTAATAAAAAGGTGAATGAAGGGAGAACTCGCCACCCCGCCAATGAATAACCTCTCCTCCTCCCTCTTAACCCAAGCCGCAATCGCAGTAGCACTCTTTGCCAAAGCAGCACGATTCGCGCCAGCCACTGCAACGCAGTACAATTCAAACGTGGGCGTAATCCATGACAGCGACACCGAGGAATTACGTACACAATGGTGAACCTTCAAGGGTGCGTTTTTGGCATGGACGGCGGCGTGGAGGCGTTGGTAGAGGTTCATTAGTCTACGCCGAGCGATGGTAGTATAAAAATGTGGTTCGAAAGAGGGCATGGTGAATTGGACATTATTTTTGGACCTGTAGAGAAAGTGACTGATAGCTGTTCCTGGAGAGAGGACGTCGGCTGTTGTGTAACGGCCATTGCTAACGGCTTCTTCGATGACCTTTACACTACCGGCTTTTTCGAGTTGCTATTTGACAGTGTTAAAACTCACCCCAGTGATAATAGAGGAGGGGGATGTATGTATACCTCAACAACAACCTCCTTCATCCCCCTCATTTCAAAGAATGCATCTTTATCAGCACTAATGAGTACCACTGCCACTTCCTTCCTGAAAAAATGTATGTAGGCATGTAAAAACCCTTTGCTATTGAACTTTGGCAAACAAATCGGTGTCCAGTGCTCCCCGCCGTCGCGGAACGTGGTAGCGTTGAATAACATTGAAAAAAGCAACTGCAAGTCCGGGGGATGTAGCGAATGCCTCTTCGGCCGTAATACCGAGACCATTCTACCATCCGCGATGACGAGACCGTACAAGAGGCTCGGAGAGCGGTGTTTGAGAAGGATGGAATTTATCTTCTCCCGGTGTGATTTTCGCATTTTAACGCATTCTAGGGCTGATAGGAGGACTTGCGGGGATCCAAGTGTCATTGCATCGCTGAGCCCATCAAGGAATACTTCTGTGCCGCCGAGGAGACGGCGGAGGTCGAAGTTCCCACGTTGAGCGAAGATCTTGTTCAGCTGGGAGAGGGTAAGTGTTGAGAGGACTTGTGTGTATAGAGCGTCGAGTTGAGCGCGTAGCTGGCTGTTGTCAGTCACGAACATCCCAATGGAAGTATCTAAGCATACCTGAGAGTCCGACTCCCCCATCGAAGATATTGCAACGAGGTACAAAGGCCCGGACGCAACAATTGCAAACTTGTGGCTCCCAGCATTAAAGCTCTTGAGCATATCATTATCGTCTTGAAAGAACGAGATGATAGCCTGGATAACCCCCATATACCCTGATAGCACCGATTCGTCTCCATGCCTACTATAAATGGGTTTTCCGGCGCTAGACAAGATGAAAAAGTGCTTTCGCTTTGCCCTCCACCTAGCCACCAACTCCTCTTCCCAAAGTCAGCCCAACTCCCGAAATAACCCAGCCATCTCGGTCCATAAAATGAGTCAACCAACCTTCCCCCAATCCCTCCTCATCACTGCTCTCATCCCACCCCTCATCCTCAAATTCCACCTCCTCAATGCCTAGGCCACTACACCCAATATTCATGATATCCTTCCTCGCCTTCAAGAACCCCTCCTCCTCCTCCTGTTCTTCCAATATCTCCCCCAGCATACTCTCAACATCGTTATCTCCAGCGCTTAACGTCGGCACTAAACTCCTCACGCTAACTGAATCGCTAAAGGATGGTGCCCCTATAATGCTTCCGTTCCCACAAACCACCGCATCCTGTTGTTGCGCGTGTACCCCCTCTGGAAGCGAGATTGCTGTGGTAGGTTTCGCTTGGAGGCCCGGTGTGCTGGCACCGCTAGAGGTGGAGGATTGAATTGAGAGGAGGGCGTTGGAGGTGGCTACTTCGAGAGAGGGGCGCGGAGGAAGCGGGGGTGCGAAATAATCTTCAGTCAAGGTTATCGTGGTTGAGTGTGTGGAAGCGCGGGGTGTTGGGAGTTGGTCTTCGTTCGAGGAGCTGGTGGAATTTGAGGGAGAGGGGTGGGAGGAGGGCGATAAGGGTGGAGGGGGAGTAGTGGACATATTTTGATTGTATTAAATTTTGGACAGCACGGTATCGTACCGGTTCAGGGGAGAGAACTGTGCAGGGTTTGGAGCTGTTGGCAGAAGGAGGGTAACTTGACATTCCTTGGAACGGCGGTTACCCGGTTGAAGTCAAGGATTGCTGATGGGTGATGCCAGTCCCAGCCTCAACTGTACTCGAGTACTGTATTGCCTTACTCCAACAGAGGGCAACGCGGAGCGGAACAGCGAACGATACGCCAAAAGTCTAGTGGCAAACATCAAATTCGGTAGCTGTTCGTTGTATCCCTCCTGTTTGTTGAGTTATCCCCTCTCCTATGTTATTGTCTGAGAGGTACGGGTCGGAGTATCTCCAACGCAACCGTTGAACACCCAAATACACATTGATAAAATTGCACAAATCAGTAACGAACTGTGTATCATATCATACCTGGGCGGGGTGTATGCCCTGATGCCCCGCGATTATAAGCCCCACCCGGGATACTGATGCGGGCCTGACGGTTTTCCAGCGCCATGCCCGACACCCTCTCCGTCCCGACGGCACTCGGAGGCCTTAGCATGCTTGATCTATGAGAGCCCGCTAATATCCGAGGGGTTGAGGCTATCCCTCAAATTTGTTCTAAGGGTGGAGGGCGACGAGTAACCCGGCTATGAGCAGACCATCCTAATAGCACTCGTCCCAGGAAATCGATACCAGTATGACCCCCGGACAAATAGCATGCTCACTCGTGATCCGTTTCAAGCTGTCGAGTGTAGCCCGCTAGTGGCTCTCAAGAGCAAAAGCGAGTGAAAAAAAGAAATTGGAGGGAACACTAGAGATAACACCAAGTCGCAGAGCATGCGTCACGCATGATCACTCGTCGATGCCGCAGTATGATCTGTAGTTGAGAGAAGATTTTGGTGAAGTACTTTTGTAAAGAGAATATGTTCGTTTGAGTGAGTGAGAGTTGTTTGCCGTTAATTGACTAAAAAATCTTCCCACCTATCACCAAAGTGGGTGACAACTATATATCATACCATAGAAAAACTCAGCCACTCAGATATCCATCTGGTGGCTCCATCCCTTCCAATCCATACCACTCCTCACTCTATTCTAAACTGCTCCTTGCATCTCCTCGCATGAGGTTATCAGGAAGCCC
>QFET01014899.1:16889-39342 GCA_003316355.1 Tuber calosporum
AAGCCCCTGACCCCCCCCCCCACTTCACAAACTGATACCTAATAATCTGTTCATTTCTTTATGCTCTCAAAGGCTTATTGGGAGCCTCTATATCGCTTCCAATCCGGGTTCTATTCAGGAGTCGTGCTTATTGGTTATTACTCTCCTTGCTCCTCCAAATCCTGCTTCGTTGACCCTGTTAGTTCGTGAATCTGGGGTTTCTTCGTCTTCTAAGGTGCTCCGCTTTTAACTTTCTCCACTCTGTTACAGCTCCTTCTCTGGCTAGCCGATATAGTCACTTCCGGGATCTTTGTTTCCCTTCTCTTGCTAACAGGACCGTTCCAGAGTGGAAGCATGCCCGGTGGGTAGGCTATCAGAAACCACAAACGAGCAGCAAATAACACACTCCAGCTCCTACCCATCCAGAATCGAGTGAGACTAAAGACAGCCACACCCTAGCATGAATATCAAGCCAAGCAAGTGTAAACCCGAGTGAGTAGAAGCGAGTTGACTCTGAGTCAGCCAGATCGCAGTCGCCCGAAAGCTTTCGGCCCCAATAGCAGTCCAACCGCGCCGCGCAAAATTGCGCAGTATCTCATCGCGTGAGGTCAGCACGAATGCAAAAATCCTGGCTCCCATTCTTCCCGCTTAACCAACCCGATATACAAGACACAGATAGGCGTTCTTCTTTCTACTGTTACCTATCCATCAACTTACTTCCCACAATGTGCAATATGGACTGGTGGCTTTGCTATCGCGTGTTGTTCATAGAAACACGACTTGCAACAGATATTACCCTATTCTCTCCTCCCCTACCACCTACACATATACCATGTATAGCATCTCTGTATTTCCCTCTAGCTGCCATCTGTATACTTGCAGTAGTGCGGATGAAAGGAACTGGTATACGCATTCTCACTCCAGCCATCCCACCAATCAATTTTTCCTTTAGCATATCTCTATTCATGCATTTATACTATACTTATGCTAGTAGATAGAGTTCCTATATGTTTGATATATTCCCCGATTCCCTAAATATTTACTATTTTTTAACTACCCAACCGCAAAGCTCGATTGTCTCAGGTGGTGGACAGTTGTCGGAGGTCGCGCACAGAAGCCGGAATCGGAGGACAAAACAACAAGAGGGACTATCAAATGGACGAAGGTGGGAGGATTCGCCTTGATAGTTTCCTGTCTATGCATGTACCTGAGACTGCCCTACTTATAACAATCGGTAGTATCCATATCGATATGACTCTTGTTTCAACCCCCAATGTCCCAGGTAGTCTGGTAGACGCCCGGACACATTCGTACTCTCCGTCGCATTGGGGTGGTGCTCTCGGCAACGGCCTTTCCGAGAAGCTCGTTATTCCCCTTAGAATGAGGAAAGGAGGAGGAAAAAAGCCGTGATTCCGCATATTACCCGAGTGACCGCCCATGCGCAAACCCGCGTTGGGCCCGCGGGGTAGGGCCGGCAGCCAGCAACATCCGTCCGCCAAGCCATGATGATGCTCCCCTCCAATTCCATCCCACCAAGCTCGATTGAACTCACCCCAATTTACCACATATCATACCTCCCCTCAAATAATCCCCACCACCAACAACGCCACTGCGAAATATGTCAGGCTCAAGATACCTCCTCCTAGCCCTCCCCTCCTCCGTCGCGCGCAGCAACGACCCGAAAGACGCCTTCACAGCCCTAAGTGGCGTGATATCCTCCTCGCTGAATAAGAACGATGCATCGATCCATCGGTTCCGCATCCCCGAATTCAAGATCGGCACGTTGGACGCATTAGTGTTGCAGGCGGATGAACTAGCAAAGCTAGATGCTAACGTTGAGGCCGCTGTAGCAAAGGTTGCGGACGTGCTCAGGAGTGTGGTTGGGGAGGAGAATGCGCAAAGGCATAAGACTGTTAATGATAGTGAGTTTTTGACTTCTTCACGGGCTGAAGTGCGGGCTAATCGTGGGCAGGACCGGTGGAGGACTACTTGCAGGGATTCTCGTGGAATAAGGTTAAATACAGGAGCGATAAGTCGATTGCCCAATTGTTGGATTCTTTACAAAAGGTTCGCTTTGGACGTTATCCGAGAGCTCGAGAGTCAGCTGACCATTTGGACAGGAAGTAATCTCACTGGACAACGATATCAAAACTAAATACTCCGCCTATCAACAAGTCAAATCAAACTTAGTTTCCGTCCAACGCAAGCAAACGTTCCTCCCCCTCTTCACTCTTCGCCCAAACCCTACTAACACCTCCCCCCATATAGCGGCAACCTCTCCACTAGATCCCTCGCCCCAATCCTCAAACAATCCGACTTCGTCCCGCCAAGCGAATACCTGCAAACGCAACTAATCGCCGTCCCGAAACAACTCGAGCGCGACTGGCTCAAGTCATACGAAACTCTCTCGCCAATGGTGGTCCCCCGCTCCTCGCGCGAGATCCAGCGCGACTCGGAGTTCATCCTGTACAGCTGCGTCGTCTTCAAGAAACATAGTGCGGAATTCTCCAGCAAGGCTCGCGCCGCCAAATTCACGCCCCGGGAGTTCACCTGGAGTGAGGGGGCGGCGGAAGAGGACGAGAGGGAGGCTAGGGACGTCGAAGCTCACGAGCGGAGGCTGTCTGGAGAGACGTTGAGATTGGCGAGGACCGGGTATAGTGATTTGTTTCAGGCTTGGATGCATGTTAAGGCACTTAGGGTTTTCGTCGAGAGCGTGCTGAGGTATGGGCTACCATTGGAGTTTGTTAGCGCTATTATTCAGGTCTGTCTCCTATCCTCCCTCATCCATGCGAGATTGGCCGAAGCATTAATGGTGAGAATAGACAAACACCAAGCATGCAAAAAAGATAAAAGCCCAGTTAGACTCCGCTTATAATTATCTTGGTGGTAACGCCTTCGGCAGAGATAAGAATGGAAACATCAAAGACGATGTCGGAGACCTCGGAGCCGGAGTGCTAGGTGACACTGAGTACTCGGCTTATTGCTACTTTGAGTTCAATGCAATCTAATTTACTTACTTACCTTACATTGCTTGGTATATATATAATACTTGCTTAAGAAATATGGATGGGGACAGGAAGGGATAATTATGATTATCCTTCCTTCTTCCTTTTAAAGGCTTTGTATATAGCACATACCCTCCATTGAAGTTTTGTTCCGCTCAACTCATAAGATGGCAGAAGTGGAAAAAACCCCAAATGGAATCATAGACAGCGCTAGGGAGGAACCTGGAGGAAAATCCAGAAGAAAACAAGAAAAGAAGAAAAGCTGGAATTTTTGGGTACAACTCCGCCTCTAATAGTATACGCATTTTTTCCACTCCCCCACTTACACCCTTCTCTCGGCCGTGTTCCCGATTCGCGAGTGGCCGAAGAATAGTAAAAGGAAGAGAAACAACGAAAGCGAAGACACCATCACCTCATTCCGTAACCACTAGTATCAACTATAGTGAAGAAATAATTCCCAGAGAAGTTCAAGAGCCCAGAAACTGATGCAACCGAGACTACCCTCATTGCCTCATCTCTCCTGCCCGTTTCCGACTCTATCCAATAAATAGAAAGCAAATGGCCTATTCTCCGAGGACGATTTTTTTTTCCTTCCCCCCCCCCTTCGAAAAGGTTGGGGGGATATTAGGTTTGCTGTCTGCGTCTCTTGCCGACGGTAGCTTGGAAACCGGTCTTGATAGCGCTGTTCGGGGTGTTAGTAGGGTGAGAATAAGTAGGGAAGGAAGGAGAACGTACGCAACGGAACGTCGGGACCCACAGCTATTGCAGGTAACGAAGAAAAGACGATTTTCTCCTTTCTTGAGATCCGTGTCGGGGGATTTGCAGGTTCTACAGGTGACGTATTCCACTGTGACAATTTCTGTTAGCATTTTTGGATCAAACTTTGTAGGGGTGAGCAAGTTCGTACAGATATAACGCCTAAGAACGTTTTCCAACTGCTTCTGTTGGAATTTGCCCCTAATGACCAACCTCTTGCTACCATCGACCGAACCAGACGTACCCAGTTCGGCAAATAAGAATTGAGTAACGTGCTCGTCGAACCTCTTCATCCTCTTGCAAATATCGCTGATATTTGCAAAAATTGTTTTCTTGTTACCCTCCCTAAGCACCTGTGGTGGGGGGATTTTATAACTCCTCCTGCCATCACCGGCAAGATCGGGATGCTGAGAACGTAGCAGAGTGAAAAATCTAGTCAGAAGCAGGGGGTAGGTGAGGTCGACAGTGGAGGCGGCATTCCAGACCCCGGTTCCAAGAAGGAGATCTCCGGTATCTTCTGGGAGGGCTGGCTCAACATCCTCAGCACCTCCTTCGCCTTCACCCCGGGGAACAACACCAGCCTCGGCCAAGGCTGCATCGAAAGAATCACCCTCAACCCTCTCTTTAGAAACCTTCTTCTTTTTCTTTTTTTTCATAGCTGCGGGGTCGAATTCGGCGACATCGCCTGGAGTGTCCTCGTCGCCATCGGCCTTCTTGACCTTCTTCTTCTTCTTGCCTTTGAACATTTCAGCAGCACCCTCCTCGCCCTCTTTTTGTTCTCCGCCTTCTCTAGTTTCTACAGTTTTTGTTTGTCAGCCGCATGGCGCAGAGTATGCACCGTTCCTCCGCTAAACCGGGCAGCGGTGATATAAGATAAAACCGGCGAGAGTAAGCTGAGGGACATAACAAACAGAGCATACGAACCTAAGTTCTGAGACTCAGCATTATTCCCCTCCTCCCCGTTAACTCCATCCCCATTTTCAGCCTCGAAAGCAACCGACTTTCTTGGCTTCTTCTTCTTGAGCGAGGGGTCGAACACAGGAGCTTCCTACGAAATGCAGGTAGGGTTAGAAAAGCCACACAATAGCTGATAAAATGATTGAAAACCAACCTCAGTGTCAGTCATGATTGCGGTGATAAATTAAATGTTCTGTGGAGGCGGTGAGTGAAAGGTTGATGATGATAGTTGCGTGGTAGTGGGGTTGGTGGGGATATGTGAGTAAGAGATGAGTAAAAAAATTATCACACTTGTCGAAAGCTTGAAGTGGTATAAACTAGGGTTTAGGGGTTGAACAAGCCACCAATCATAAGCAGCCAATAGGATTTTGGGAGCGAGGGGTCACATGACGAGCTTATACAAGTACGGAGGTATGATATTATGATGCCGAGGTCCAGCCCATAAGTTTTGTATGTTACACAAGCAGGAGGTATGATACTTGTATTGTGTCACTATACATAGTATAATAAACAGTGTCAAGTGTGAGTTGCTAGTGGAACATACAAAACTTAGGCGCTGTACCTCCGTAATCTCGAAGCAATAAATGGGAATTAACTTTGTTGAAGAGCAGTGCCATACATACTGGAACAGCTACTTTACAGAACGAGTAGTGGGTGGAAGATCCTGGCAGCCCCCCAAAAGCATCTCACTTTACGGGCATTTATCAACCACCCTCAACCCAAATGAGAATACATGGGTCATTAAATCAGAGTAGACATCCATGAGCATTTATCTTCTGGCAATGTTTTTGTATTGGGGGGTCTTAACAAGAGTGGTTGAGGGATTTTTAGTGGCTAGATAAGTGGTGCTTTTAATTTTGTATGAGAGCTTCATGCAAAAGATGCATTTAAATAATGCTATCTGTGGTGTATCCACAATGGTTTTTGATTGATGCAGCTTAAGAGCACAGAAAGGCTATATGACCAAATTTCTTGGTAAGCTCCGGCTATCGGTAAGAATTACCCCGTACGCTTCATAAGACATGTTCATTAGTTCATGAAATGGATACGGCACTTTTGGTGTAAAGTCGGAGGGTGTGTGCCAAGAGCTTCCGCCCACTACCTGCTATCATACGGTACTGTACTTGAGTACAGTAGATCAGTTGGGCAGTGATTGGACCCCGTGAGCGATGGTGGTTGAGTGGAATGAAAGTTCCCAGATGGTGTGCTCATCTTCTCGGGCAGAGGCGGGGGTCTCTCCAATACTGCACCATAGCATTTATACAGTGGATACTGTTTGGTTTCCGGGCGTCTTTGGCACCGTATCTATTGCACGGTGAGGGGGTATAAGTAGGGTTGGACTGCATCACGGTCGAGATGGTGGCTGAGTTGGCAAACAGACCACTCCTAACTCTGGGGTGAAATCGAAACAGTTCGTGAGATCTGTTATCATACCTGTGATACAGCAGCTTTATAAGCAGGATGCCTGGGCGATGCCGTATGGTGCTGGCATTTTAGAATCTACCCTAATGACAGCCAACTTCGGCCAATATTTCAACCTACAACAAAAGCACCTGTAGATAGAATTTTGAGAATTCCTTCTGTAAAGCTTTCCTAATTAGTTATTGAAACATATTTACAGAGGCAGTTTCTTTTTAGTCTTCTGGTTCGGGTTGCAGGCCTTCAAAGTTTGTGTGGCAAGGAGCAGTGAGACTTGCACAAGTATGAGGAAAAAAAGCATTCACAGAAAATTTTGCCAAGAAACATCCTAATTAGGTATGGTATCATAGGGTATCACATTGGGATTAGCTTTCTTCATTCGACATGAGACTCAGGGTTAGTTCTGATGTGCTGGCTCCATACTCTACAAGTAGTTATCAATCTGATTACCGCCAAAACTAGGCATACGAATCTTAAATAACAAATAAAAACAACAAAAAAACAAAACAAAAAACCAAAAACCACCTAAACAAGCCATCGCCTAACCATCAACTAAACAAGTCAAAAACAATTCAATCCCAATCACCCTAGCAACCAACATGCATCTAACCATAATCACCCAACCACAAAACAAATTCGTCCCACAAAACCTGGAAGCACCGCATACCCGCAATCCTCGTCAAGTGAGCCGTCAGGGACGACTTGGAAGTGAATACCTTATGACACACGGGACAGGTGAAATCCGCAATGTTCGCATGCCATATCACCAGTGCATTGGACAACCCAGGTGTTGTATCACCCATCTTAGGCCATTCCCGAGCGACGTTCACCCAAATATCCGCTGTCCACATCTGTAGACAGTCCGGCGAACCGTTCAGGTGTTGCTGTATCGTCGCATGAAGGGAGCCACACCCACCGCAGTGTCGTATTCGACCGTCACCCCCGGCCAGACAGATAAACCGTCTATCCTTGGGAAGAGTAATCGTGACTCTACAATACCCACCCCTGCAGTTCGGATCCTGACAGAGTTTACAGCCGAGCATGGTCTTGTGCACCTCGATCACGCCATCCTGCTTGACCCAAACGGTGCCGTCAAATGGGTTACCGGCCACAACTCTGGCGTCATCCGCCCAGGGGCCTGACCTGGGGATACCCATGCCGAGGAAGTGGTGTCTGCGCCACCAATCTGTCCAAAGACCAAGTTGCTTGTCATCGTGCAACGTTGCCATGGGCGGGGCATCCGCGAACCGTGTGCAGGTGGCCAAATGGAACCTGGCCTCACCGTCCTGGCAAGTGTCATGCGTAGAGTACTGGACACCCGACCAGAGAAAAAACAGGACGTATGCATCCATTCTCAACAGACCCTTTAGATGAGTGGGGGATCGTGGGAGGCGGGTATAGTAACTGTGCCCCTCCGCACGATGCCAAGCCAACCACTCTGAGCGCTTCCAGTGTGCAATCAGCCTGTCGTTGCTCAGGCCAAAATCTGGCAGGTGTGCAGGCGGGGCCGGTTGGAGTCTCGTCGCCGCCTTGGCCCCGACGTCAGCCATCTCGTTACCAGGAATGCCAGCATGGCCGGGTGACCAGCCGAAGCCCAATTCCTTGAACTTGTCAAGGACGTCGGCAAAGGTGCCCCAAATCATAGCGTGTTGGCCACTGGGTCGCATGTCTCAGAGGATCTCAAGTGCCGTATGTGAATCTGTGAAGACGCACAATTGTCTCGAACGGGGTGGCAGTCGGGATAGGGCCTGCAATATCGCCAGCAGCTCACATTCCACTATGCTCCAGTCTGGGGGGGCAGCCACGTACACCGGGTCATTGAACTGGTTACGTTCATATGTTACCCATGCAGCACCGGCACCGGATGCATTCTTCGCACTGTCGCAGTACACGATCATCGAGTGCAGGTCGTCCTCGGCTCGGGAGAACACCGTATCATGCAAGTCCATAGCGTGGTATTTCGAACCAGCGATATCGTATAGTGGTCGTGACTCGGAATGTTATTCCGACGACAGTTGGACGGCAGTGAGGCCATCTGAGCGCCAGCTCCCCTGAACGTCGCCCCACCACAGGTAATCCGCACCATATCTGTACGTGAGCATTCTGACGTAACATCGTCGCTGCAGGCACCTCCCTTGAATATGTACAGGGGGTAGGCACAGTTCTGCTAAACGAATGTTCGATGCGCACTTAAAGGGCATTCGAAACAAGCTCCTCATACAATCCAGCACGTGTGTCTGTATCTGCTTGACGTGCCTCGGGGAATCAGCGACAAACTTGAGCCCGTAGTACACCCTCGGGATGTAGACAGCCTGTAACAACCTCCACGTCTTCCACGTCTCCCACGCCCCCATCCAACCGGTGCTTCCAAACCTCCTGCCCAGCGTCATGATCCTCCTCCTGACCTCTAACCCCCTCCTCAACCAGTATGTAACTTGAGTATCCCAACTAAGGTTAACATCCAAATAAAAAACCCAATATGCGAACACTAGTTACAGGTTGAACCAAAACACCATCCAAACATGCAGGGTGCCAACTTGACTGCCCGAATCCCATAAAACTGACCTTAATGGCCGAAAAGTCCATTCCACGAGCCCTCGTCACTCGGCAACAGTCAGCGTACGTCTCCTCTAACAGGGACACTGCCATTTCACATGAGTCGCCTGCCACCAAGATCACACCATCGTCCACATACGAAGTCACAACCGCCCGTCTGGCAGGGGGTGTATAGCAGGCGGGGTCGAAAAATATCGGCAACGTAGACGCAAAACAGGAACGGGGATAATGGTGATCCCTGGGGTATACCAACATGTGTCTGATACACCTTGGATACTCGACCATTAAATCTTAATATCACGTACCTGTCGCTACACCACCGGCGGATCCAATTGACCAGGTCCCGCGGGCACGCCCTTCCCGTGAGAAACTCGCAGAGCCAGTCAACCTTAACGTGGTCGAAGCCGCCTTCCACGTCCACCGAGAGAAGAGCGCACTGCATGTTCGCGTTGTGTCGAAGAAACTCATATGTGATCGCCATGCTATCGTGGCAACCCCTCCCCATGATGGAGCCGAATTGTGTATCGCCGGCGTCCATGGCCATAGCGCATCGTTGAAGGATAAACCTCTCGACTGTCTTGGCGAGCACCGACAAAAGGCTGATCATGCGCCAGCTCTTGACAAGGTCGTATCTGGGTTTCGAGGCCTCCGGGACGAGGACGACCTCCGCGCGATGCCAGCACTCATGGTCATACACTATGCCATGGTTGAGAAGTCACAGTAACATACCGGGGTCCCGTTTGTACCACATTCGCAGCAGCGGGTAGCTGATCTGGTCCGCACCGGGTGAACCAGAGGAAGGTGTCTTGTTCAGGACCGGGCCGAGGTCAGTAATACCATCCAGGAGGATCGGTTCTCGCAGGGACCACGTCAATAGGGGGCCGCCGGACAACTGTGAAATTATCAAGTCCGAAATGCTATCGTGTGATGAGATCACCGTACCGTCTTCGGTATGCATCGCCGGCAGGTACTTTCTGGACGTCAGCGCCCTAACGGCCTTAAAGATGCCTGGGTCGCCAGTAGCCGATATCGCCACAGATAGGTATGTCCTTTGTCGGGAGGCGATGAGGGATCTGTACACAGACCTGGCGAGATTGTAATCCGTCCGGTAGGCCGTGTCAGTGGCGCATAGTTTCCTCAGCCGTTTTACGTCCCGTCAGCACCTTGTAAGGTCATCATCCCAGAACCTGCAAGAACGGGTCGAGTGTCGAGAACGAGGTAATACATCGACTATCCGGCGTAGACGGGTCCAGAGCTCACTATCCGGGCAGAGTTTCTGGGTGTCGAGCTGTGTACCCAGTTTGGCGACAGTGACGTGGTTCCAAGCCGGACCAGGCTTATTTGCATCGACCGGGACCGATGCACTGACTGAGACGATCAAGGCAGCGTGTTCCAAGCCTGTGTCGCGGATCTTTACCTTGTATCGCACTTGTTTCGCGAAGCACAGGTCGATCGCAGATATGCCCTTAAACGTGGGCCCATCCGGGGACTTCCTGGTGAAGGAATTCTCCTCAAAGAATTGTCTCGTCCACCGACCGAAACTGGTGGTAATCTCGTCCCAATCCGTGTGTCGTGCGTTCAAGTCCCCTAAAACGATATCCGCTGACGCCCACAACCCTGTAGCCTCCTTCCAATCGTTCAACAGCAGTTTGGGTCTCACCTATGATCAGCAAATCACTGTCCTGACACCCCGACCATCATAAAATCCAATCAACGCCCCCGCCCAAGCATGCTCCACCAAATCCCAAACACCAATACATAATGAGCGAATATATACCACCACATCACTACCATCAACATATGAAAACAAATCCCACCCAGCCTCCTCAAGAACGTCGTGGTCACCAATCGGTGGATCCAAAATAAACAAAATATCACAAAAGAAAAAAAACATTCAATATCATATCCCTGTTCGCCCGCGAACCGCCAACGTTAACAGATGCGATTCTGTAACGCATTACCCGCGCGAAGCGGAAGGCTTATTGTCCTTCTGAGCCGGACCGGGCTTCTCGTGTGACGCGAGGGCCACGTTATCAGGAGCACACGAGTAGAGAATCCTCCGAGTGCCAGGCAGCGATGTGCGGCTTTATGTGAGAAATTAGGATCGCCTGAATAATTGCAAGCACAGTACGGTATAGTATCAGTTATAGTACTTTTTTGAGAAGATCTTGGCATCACGGTTATCGCTACTGCTCCCGTGCCGATTGCCTTGCAGAACCGCCGGTTGCTTTCGCCAGAGCCGCATTCCTTTTCCTTTCCTCCAACTCCCACAATTAGATTAACAATGCCAACAATCCAAGTCCTCCCTAATACCTCGACAAGCAGCGGTGCGAACTGGACTTACTCGAATCTACCTCCAGCCTTAGCTCATACAAACTCTTTACCGAGCAACGCACCTAGAGCACCGCGTGCTAAACGCGCGAACAACACAGAAAACAGTGCTGCCAGGCAAAGGCAGATAAACAGTCGGATCCTCGATCTTGAGAGGGACAACTACAGAGACGCCGTGATAGTCGTCGGAAAGGGTGGTGTAGCGGGGCGGTGTGAGTATTCTTTCCATCACAACCGGGCCGGGTGAAAGTAGCTGACGATCACTCTAAAGCCTCCTCCCGGAATAAGTCACAGAACGTCCGTCGAATATTAGCCTCCCAAAAGACTTTTGCGAACCATCTTGCCGATGAAGAAGCTCTCCATCCTGCCCCTGCTGCGGTGCAACGGCAACGAGTAGAAGAGGAAGATGGAATGGAGTTATACGGGGTTCTGAAGGAGGGCCTCGTGGACACTCAGAACCCTGGGCAACCGCTTGGATATGCTGCTTCCGCTTCTAGACCATCAGCGAGGCCAAAGAGGGCGTTCTGCGAGATCTGCGGGTATTGGGGCAAATACAAGTGTCAGAAATGTTCGGCCAGGTATTGTGGGCTTCAGTGTGGGGGGGTTCATTCTGAGACCAAATGTAATAAGTTTTATGCTTGAATTGGAGTGTCTCTGCGTGGGTTTCCTGTGGGGTCTGTTCTATATTTGTAAGGGATAGCGGCGTTTTTGGTTGTTTTGTGCTATTTACCTGTAGGAGCAACTATTGCATAGAGAGTGACATGAGGATTCTATGCACTCGAGTACCATACTCGAAGTCATCAGGGGAGCTATTGGTGAGTTGAGAATGGCAGTATGTCGACATGGAGGTCGCCGCTACTGTAGTCGCAGGACTGGCTATGGGGAATATTGGGTTGGAATAAATAACGAATTTGTTGTTTACTGGGACCCACTTTGCGGGGCAAAAAACGGGGCGAGGAGAGTATCAGGCTGCAGGGTTGGCAGCAGAGTGATGAGTGAGAGAGCGTGAGTGGTGTATGGCCAGCAAGAGGCGATACCCTCTCGGTACCCCAGACTCTTAACTGGGCGATGATGCATGAACTGTTATTATAAGCCGGCCTGCAGCACTAAGGTACGGGTATTATATGAAAGGAAGGAAGCTGCCGGCACTGTTCCGTATGTACCCATTGTCGATGAGGTCGAAGGACCGATAGCCTTACCCTCCCAGCCTTCTATGCGTCTTCTGTACAAGTACGGGAATGAGGATTGACATTTGCCTGTAGTCTGGCCTATTGATTTTGTGTATTTATGTTCAGTAATGTTTCTCGGTATCATAGCTCTAACAGAGGGGGAAGGATTGCCTTCCCAGTGGGATAACTTATACTCGTACCCGAGCAAGCATCTTAATCAGTGATCCTTGAACTCACGATGGAAAGCACACTACCCGTTAACTTACAGTAACTTAGCAGATCCTTCATCTATCAGCTCCAGTTGATCCCTGAACAACCACCGGTACCGGAACAGCACCGGTAACTCAAGTCCTTCCGTTTAAACAGGAACGGGCGAGAGGAACCTTGTGTCAACCTGCAACCAACTTTCTCCATCACCACACCGACCTTCTCCTTCGACTTCCCCCACTCACTCACCCTTTCCCACCATCCGTTAAGCCTCTTCCTCCTTAGCAATCTACTTTCTCAACGCCTGTGGATTAACGGCGACTTTCTTGTTTGGTGTTTGTTGGTACTGGAGGGAAGGTCATTGCACTGGTTATCTCGTTATTTTCCAGCTTCCACCTCACCGTTGTCGCTGATTTACATAATCCCGTACGTTGCTCTCCTAGCCTTGCCCCTCTCTTCCTCACCTATCCCTTCATCAGCTCCCCGGTCAAATTTTTGTCGCCGGCCTTGCTGCTATTGGTTTCCCGCACCCGTATTCCCTAACTCATCACATTCGCTTTTCTGCAGCCCCACCTTTGTCTTTCGTTCTCTTACATTACAGCCTTATCCTATCCTCTAGCCTTCATCCCTCGCTTAGGAGTTTGAGAAGAGGAGTGAAAAAACAAAAAACAAAAAACAAAAAAAAATCACCGGGAGCTACATCTAGTTGGCAACTATGACCGATCTGGTGGGCTCTGTTTCCACTCCAACAGCTCATAGCGCCTCCTCTCCTTCGCCACATGATTGCTTTCATGATGGAGATGTCGACGGACGTCCAGATACCGATGAAGATCTGGAGTTCATAGAGGAGGGTGAGCAGGAAGATGAAGAGGATAGCAAGCCTAGTGTCTTTAACCAGAGTTCTGATGGTAAGGGCGGGGAGGGGGAGAAGGTCTGGCCTGGACAGGGCTCGAGGCAGAATGGGGATGGGGAAAACAAGGAGAACGAGAAGGAGCGGAATACAACCAATGGAAAAATTAGAGATCTCGGAAACTCAGATCGTGGTGCTAGTCAGGGTAAGGAGGCTCAGGTGCTCCCTGGGACCAACTCGAAGCCCAAGGCCAAACGAGTGCCTTTGACGTTGGTTGAATTACCGGTGGATGTGCTAAAAGAGATTGTTAAGGAGGTATGTCCTAGCCTTCTATTATACACACCTGGGCGGAGACCTACCGTACGGAATATCTCTATTCGCCCTTTCCCCTTCTGTAAATTGCTGTTTCTACTATCTAGGCTCGCCTATCTGACCTGCGGGATTTCTGACATTTGTGTAGGTTAATCATACGAACGATTTGACTAATCTATCGCTTACCTGTCGATGTTTACATACCCTTTCGATACCTCACATATACTCACGTTTTGATATAGTTTGGCCAGACGCCTCTACTCCCGGAGACCGGACGGGTGTCGATGCCTTGACTTATGGGCTTGCAACTCTCACTGCCTCCGGGCGTAGGGGCAATGATTATGCCCGATGGGTCAAGAAGTTCTCTTTGGGGAATGGGCCGGGTGATTGGGTGGGAGAGTACAACATCAACAAGGAGGGGGGCAAAATGCTTGGAACTTTAGTGTGTTCGGCAATCACAAGAATGATAGCGCTGGAGACGTTCTCTTGGGATATGCCGACCGGGGTGCTGCGTGATGTTTTCAAAGCTCTGCATGACCTTAACGGGACACTGAAAAACGTCCATGTGAGGTTTCACGATAATACCGAGACTACTCCACCAACATCTCAAGATCCTAGTCGAAGGGTTGAAACTCCTACCTTCAAAGGATTCGAGGGGTTGAGGAGCCTTAGCGTTCTGGATATTGACGAAATGCAGTATCTTGAGGAGATTAGTTATGCAGTGGAAAAATCTGTCGACAAACTCCGAGAATTACGTCTGGGTTTGGCGCACCATGTCCCACCCGGCGGGAGATGGATAGGAGATTTGGATGAGCCATCTCATGGCGAAGCCTTGCCTGCCCAATCTGCTGTAGGTGGGGCCCTTGGAATTGTAGTGAGCAGAATTGTCGATTTAGAGGAAGGAAGACGCCGGAGGAAAATTAACAAGCCCCCTGAGAATGCAAATACCCATCTTGGGCATAATATTCCTCCCCCAGCACTGCCACAACCACCAAGCAGTGCTTCTGCGTTAGTAACTCTTGTGAATGGTGTTCCCGCTCCCGCAAATTCAGACTTACAGGGAAATGCTGGGTCTAATCTCATACCCACTGATGATGCGCCTGCGACACCAGTTGAGGAAGCTTCGACTACTGCTCCTTCCTTAGATGGGTTTGTAGAAGTCGAGCCTGCTGAACCTGGTGCTGTCGCAACTGGGGTTGCTCACGCCTTTGCTGGCACCGACGGCGCGGCTTTCAACATTGTTGGTCCAGGAGCTGTTCAGCAAACCCTTCCAACGCTACCGTCGATCCCAATACCTACCCCTCAAGTCCCTTCGTCGACTAGTCAAGCTCCTGAGCCCGCGCTCTCAAACGAACCTCCAATCACTCATACACCAACAGTAGGACCTTCTTCTACAAAACCAAGGCCAATGAAACTTGTTGAAATCGAGGAAGAGAAGCCACTAGTCCAACTGACGTTGGAAACATTAGAGCTCGAGAGAGTGCCGCTATCAATTCGGGTGCTGACAAGGGCGATTGACTGGACAACTCTGTCGAATTTGACTATTCTTGGCTGTCACGATCACGATCGCTTTTGGAGGGCTCTTCGTCATAGGTTCTCGCCTCGCCCCAACCACGGCTCCCCGATGGCGCCCACGAATCTTAGTGGTAGTAAGCCTGCCTACCTACGTCGCCCGAGTAATCCAATCGGGTATGCGCTAGAGTACAGGATTCGGCTCAAAAAGCTTCATACCGACACAGTGACCGGGGCATTGCTTGCTTTTATCCGGGAAACCTTGCCTCCAAATTCTTTAGAGGTGCTCTTCTTGCAGGAGATACCCAGCTACTCCAGCGTGGTGCCAATGGAGTTCATCTACAAGTCTGCGATTAGGCGACATAAGGGCAGCTTGAAAAAACTATTGATTGATAGCAATGTTGGGCTTGGGGGCGAAAATGCTTCAAAGTGGATTTTTGATAAGGAAGTTCTAGCATTCATCAGCAGCGGGAAGATGCCAAATCTCCGAGAGTTAGGGATGGCGATAGAGTGGAAGAACTGGGTATGTTTCTCAAACGGTCATTGTGATTTCCGGTCTCTGACCCCCTATTATAGCATTACTTTCTAACCCGCCTTCCTCTTATGCCGCAACTCCGATCTCTCTATATTCACTACGTTCGCGGTGGCCCACATATTTCTGACTTTGAGAGCAAAGAAATGGCCCAACAAATTGTCAACACCGTTATCCTCCGCTCGGAGGTTGAGCTTTGCTATGTCGGCGTCCTGAACAAATGCTTTGAACTCCTTGAGGATGGCGGACCAGACGATCCGGAAACAGAACCCGACATTCACTCAGCGACAGCACAGCACCCGCCGCCTGGTACTACTGGTGTGCCGGGGTCCCCCCCAATTGGTATGACTGTGGTCCCTATAGCGATCAATAGTGAAGATGAAGATAGTGATGCTGAGGAGGAAGATGAGGAGGACGAAGAGGACGGAGAGGACGGGGATGAGACTGACACTGATGAAGTTGTTGGCGATAAATATCTTTCTGACGATGAGGATTGGATTGGTAAACCAACGGACAAGGGCGTTAAGGTGCGTTTGAGGGAGATACTGTTTTACGACGATAAGGTCGCTGTGTTTAGAGCGAGACATGGGAAGCTGTAAACCCTTTCATTGGAGCCTTTTGATTTGCTTTTCCTCCCTTACTCCTAGTTTTTAGTGTTTCTGGTGTTTTTATTTCCTTTTTTTTTTAACTTGGCTACTATCACGTCTTCATCATTAGGTTTCTCGGTTTTTCTGTATCTTTTCCTTTCTTTTCCTTTCTTTTTTTTCTCTTCCTTTCACATTTTCTTGTTTTACATATGTCTATGGTTGGGACAATGCACCATTGATAATCAAGGAGAGGTTTTTCTTAGCAATTTTTTTTTCGTACCTAACGGAGGCCGCGGGGCACAAGAATGAGCGAATAAGAGGTAGCATTAAGAATATATTCCTTTTTAAACCTGTCTTCTCTCCTCATTTTTTCCTATGTATTTCTTGTTCCCTCATCTTGCCGTGGGTCAGGGGGGACACCATCAGATCTTAATGTCGGTGGCAGGTATGGTCGTTTCAGCCCATGGATGCCAATATCGGGGGTGTAGTATGAAACTGCAAAAATTGGGAAGAACCAGAACACACGAGCAAGGGTTGTTAGAAATGGCGGCATAGAAACACAAGCCACACCACATAAGCGAAAGTCTTAATCGTACAGCAAACCACGGCAACACAAGTCAGTGCTATATCATACCAGTGCCAGTATTCATCAGCATCACCAGTTCAACAGCATGACCACCATACCAAAATGTGCCCATAGGTTGACAGACACTTGCAACTAACGGGTCTGATGGTCCCAACACTGTAAGCTTCGAGTCTGGCTATGTTCCCCTTTCCCAGTTCCCGATGTTTTCAATCACTCATGCTTGCGTATTGGTCTTCAAAGTTTTGGTTTCTTTACACCGAAACCTAGCCTGTAGCACTGAATCATATGGTCTACCAGATAGATTCTTTGGACTTTAGTTCTCCAGAATACCCCCATACCTCATGAGAGAGAGATTTTCCCATCACGGGCTTCTGAATATACGCTAACATCACAAGAGATTCACGATCGGGGATCTCAACAGAAGTCGCTGTCTAAACCGCAATACACCTAGCAGAAAAGGATAACTAATCGATGAATACCCGTTAATGAGATCCAGTAAGCCTTTCCTTCTCAGGCTATACTCTGTCCGCAGACCACAATTCCTCTGCGCCAAATTGGGTTCCGGATTGCGAGGCTTATAGGCTTGACCATGGATGGTAGATTTATCGAGTTTTTCGCGATACTTGGATACCGGGGTTACTCCACAAACGCACCCGATAACTGGCAGTTGTTTATCCGCGGTTAAGCTATCAACTTGCAAAAGAGAAGAAATCCTGCACATGCTTTGTGGTTTGTCCATCCACTATGAGGAGCGTTTATAAGAACAAGGGCCGATGCAGCAGCGTTTACGGACAAACCCTGGTACCTGGGTACTGCCCCAATGTCTACGCGACTGAGACATCTATTCACATCCGGGGTGGATAATGGAAGTTGGGGGACTCATGGCTATGATATCATGGTGGGGTGGGGTGTGTGAGATCATTGCATAGCTGGTAAGGGGTCATATAAGTCGGACGCGGGAAACATGGGGGAATGAAATTTTTTCTATATTCTATCTAGTATTCAAAATCTCCTAAAGTATAAGTCTATACCAATATTACTTTCGATTTCGAGTTGTCTCTTGTTTCCTAAATCTCATTTGAAATGGATCTTTCCCTATTATACTTCTTAATCCAGAACTGCAAATCAACTACAATTTCCAACCTGCTCCGACCATGTCACTAACAAAACCCTACTTGTCCTCCTCCCTCTTCTCGAGTGCCGAGCACTCCAGATATGCACACAATCCGATTCAGGTCATCCTGAAGCCCCCCCGGGTTCTCCTGTTTGGCGGGAGCCGTCTGTAAGGCCAAGCAAGATAGACTAAGGCCGAGTGAGGTTCAATAATGGAGTAAAGTAATAAAGCCTCGTCAAAAATTGTTGGATAGTGATATTATGATCGAGTATTCTGAAATATTAAATATATTGATAAAATCTAGTCTTGGTCATGTCACAAATATGCTATTTTTGGTAGCCTTTCCTTTGTCAGTTTATACTTGTTCGATTTGTTCTCTTTTAAGGTAAGCTTCTTTACCAGTATCTCAGGATTCAGGTAATATGCTTATGTTTGTTTTGGGGGACTAACAGGATTATGCCTTAGGAATTCCTAGGAAAGGAATAGTCATGTTTAACAGTAGTAGGAAGTTAGTGGTATTGTAGGAAAGCCTTGGGCTTTCTAGGATTCTATCAGATTTACGGGATTCTAGTGGCTATATACTCGGTGGTAATGATCATGGTTGCAGGATTTCAGAGCCCTTACTCTCAGGATAAGAATTTCATGCTTTTAGCAGAGGCCTCCTGGTTAGCAGGAAGCCTCAGACTTCAGACAGATACATAGTTGAGAAATATGGTTGGTTGAATAGTGATTATATTGTTCCTTTCACATTCTCCCTACCCTTGAAATCTTTCTTATCTTTACTTTAGAAGAGTTCTTCCTTAAACACTGAGCTATAGTAGACCTACTATCTAGTTCTATTATATACAGTTTATAAATGCTAGTGCTAGCTTCAAGTTACTTGTTTGATAAAAGCAGAGATTTCATTTTTGTTTATCATATTGAATTTTCTGTTTGAGGTACAGAATATGCATAGAGCTGAAGTTATGGCAACAAGAAACCCTCCCTTGATCCATCCTACCCCTGCAGCTAGAAAAGCACTCTTGTCCAAGGAATGTCAGGTATTTGGGTAGAAAAAATATAAGGAATACGAAAGGAGTTCAAGCTCCATGCACGACATCTGGGGAACTTTGCGAATCACTTTGCGGGAAGTAGAGATTTTAGGGAATGTGAATAATCTGCTAACGGGCCCTGTCAGCGGGCAAAAACTAATAATAAAAAAAGAATGGCGGCATGCATGCAGGACATCTAGAGGAGTAAACGGCAGGCCAGATTTATCGCTTAGAACAACTGGATCGGTTAACAAATCAATAGACCACATTCTCCTCGTCCCGTTCCCCAGAAAAGGCTCTTGCCATTCTCCTCCTCAGCCCGTAGTTAGGGACATTGACAAGTGCATAAGTGCTACCCTCATACTCGACCCTAAGCAAATCCAAGGTCTCACACCAAAGCCTCTCCTGAAACTCCCTCCCCTGGTCGGTGAACAGTTCGGATAACGGCTTGGTATCCCTCCCCTCGGAATAGAACCCTCCATGCACGATGCCATCATCGCCTAAGGCTCCCTGAACCACGACTCCGGCCGCAACGTCAACACTCCTTCCGAAAAGCCACATAGAGAGACGAAACAACCACCCACGGTCGCGGAAGAGGCTGGTCCTTGCGATTCCCGGGTTGGCCATATTGATGAGGACCTCCATTGGATCGAGTTTCTCGCTGAGGGCACGGCCGAAGAGGATACCCAGGAGCTTGGAGGTGAGATAGGCGCTGTCGGGGGAGAAGTTGCTGCGCTCGTTGAGGAAACCAAGGATGCCTTTATCACTATTGCACAGAGTAGAGAGCGGGATACCGAAGTAGTGACCGTCGGAGGAACAAGTAGTCAAGCGGGATGGTGAATAAGAAGTCCTAGACCCCAGGCGCAGGTTGGGCAGGAGGAGCAGACAGAGCAGTGCGGTGGAGATAAAATTCACCTGCAAGGTGAGTTCGGACCTGCCGTGGCCGATCTCGTACCTGTCCATCATCAAACCAGCGTTCAAGATCGCGGTGTTGAGGGGCCTAGGGCCGTTCTTGCTGCTGGCGTTCAAGTTTGCCATGAACTGGCGGATGGAGTCGTAGTCTGCTATATCCAGTTCGAAGGTCTCGATCTTGACGTTGGCTGGACATAAGTGCTCAAGGTGCTGTCTGGTTTGCAAGGACTTTTCGCTACTGCGCGTCGTTAGGAGTAGGTTTTCTAGGCCCTGGAGGGAAAGGAGGATTTTGGCCGAGGCGAGTCCGATGCCGGTGTTTGCGCCTATGAGGAGGACTGTGGCAGAACTGGTAGGACCGGTGAATGGTGGTATAGGGAGGAGGCGCCGGAGAAAGTAGGCAAACACCCCGTCTTGGTTCGGGAGGTTTGCCATTTTTTTTATCTGTAGGTTAGTGGGTTAGTAGTAGGTAAGAGGTGGGGAGGGGGAAGGAGGACTCACAGTTTTGATAGCGCTCTCCCTAGATAGGAAAGTTGTGATTGTATGATAGCAGGAGCGAGTTGGGAACTTGACGGCGGCGGTGCGAGACTGTTCCCGTGGTCATGGTAAGAGTCAAACGGTAAGGGAAGGCATGACGGGAAAATTTGGTTGAATTTTTCTTTTTAATATATACATGGATAGAGGGTTGAGAGTTGAGGCTTGGTGTGTAGGCAATGATACCTACGACCGGTTCTTGCTATCGGGTTGTGGAATAATGTATTTGGGGGGTTATGGGTCAACCCCTGATAATGCGTCACCCAATTTAGCCGTTGGTCAACAGCAAAACTTTGAATATCATAACACAATTATCTTTTCTCTTTTTAGATTGAGCTCTTAGATGGAGTCAGTATAGTATGCTGGTATCATACTTTGTTGGTAAAATAATATTTTCAAAAGAATTAGAGGTCAGTATTCTTTATCATTTTGGCACCTCTTGGGATGCTTCAATCATCCTAGTTATAAGGTAATTAGCAATTTTTTAAGTTATCTCTCACCTCACCCATCATTATTTTATAAGTGCCATACTAAGAAGGTTCAAAATTCATTATATTTACAGAGAGGAATTGGGGAAGCATTCTAAATATCAATTATAGTAATTAATATATTCTCCTCTAGACTGAGAGGCAATCAGACAACTCCATTGTATCTATTGGAGTGTGTTGATATTCTAGTACCTCTAAAATAACTATGATACTATTTAAAGTCTTTTTTCATACTATATATATTGACCCTGATTGCTGACCTTAAAGTTCAAATATAGATATCAGCTTACTATAAGCCTCATATATGTTCCCTAAAGGCTATACTTTCTTTTTTTTTGATATATGTTTAAGGCATATTTGAGTTCTAGTTGCTAAGCTATTCATGAATATACTTTATTTATATGCTATAAAATATTGGTTGAAAAAGAGGTAATTGTAAATTCAATGGCTTGACTTGTATAGCTTAAATTTTGTTCTAATAACTTTAGAAAACTACCGTCAGTGTCCACCCATTACGGCTATTGTAACATCAATCGGACTAAAGTAATAACTTGATCTCTGTGTTCAAATTTACATATCATAAGTGGAATACATAATATGTATGTAACTCAAATTTTTAAAACACAATATCTTGAAAATATTATTCCTCCTAAAAAGTACCAGTCCTCTATACTAACTATCTCTAAGAGCTAAATCTGTAAGGAGCAAAGATGGTGGTATTATTCAAAATCTTGTGGTTGCCTCACATCAAACTTGAGTCACCGATCACTAGAAGTCAACCCAGAACCCTTCCATATAACTCAAAAGGTGCTTAGGTTTAGGCCTTCATAGAATTTGGTATGAGTATTGCATGGGTATGACTACCAGAAGGAAATCTAATGTGCCTCCTCGGAGAGTATTGGACTTTCATTTTTTTTTTACCATCATATATATATTTGCACTTTGTCCCAAATACAAAAGAGGCAATTGACCGAATGATTATCCATGACGCACCCTTCGTGTCAGAATTCCTGTATAGACTCGTCAGACTTTGTATACAGTCGAGGCCGTCATATACCCAAAACGGCGGGTGGTGTGGTATATCTAGGCTATCATAAATAGGATATA
Source organism: Tuber calosporum (assembly GCA_003316355.1). NCBI lineage: Eukaryota > Fungi > Ascomycota > Pezizomycetes > Pezizales > Tuberaceae > Tuber > Tuber calosporum. Next base: position 38,831 of record QFET01014899.1, read on the forward strand.
AAATATTATAGAAAACCCCTAAGTTACCAGTTATGTGACTCATGTCCTCAAAAGTTAATCCAAGAAATCAGACAACCTAGAGATGATATTATGCCCATGCTGGGCTTCAATAGATTTATATATATATATTTAGGGAAAACCCCCCTGAGTTGTAGAGTATATTGAGGGGAATAATATAAAAGATTTATTAGAGATACTAATGGAATAATATAATTGATCAAAATGAGGCACTTTGGATGGAAAAGAAAAAATAATCTGATATTGTATGCTAATTTTTCAAAGCCAAACAAGTACATAAAGAAAGTGACTGAAAAGAGAGTAAGTGGAGAAGCCACAAACCCCATAAACAGTGACAATCAACCAAGTCCGCACATCCGCCTTCTCCTTGCCGGAAATATGGTTCCACAGTCCGAGGCAATGGTGAAGTAGCCGCTGCCCTTGCCGTCCAAGGCCGTTGCCGCCAGTACACCTGGAGACGGCAACGGGGGCGCTCTGTGGGGGGAGTGGGGTGG
>QFET01014939.1:0-11885 GCA_003316355.1 Tuber calosporum
GGGGGATGGTGGGTGGGTGGGCGGCTAAGGGTGGGTGTAGAGCAGAGTCGAGCAGCAAGCACCAGAGCGAGGGCAGGCGGCGGCAGGGCGGGCTGAGTTGGGCAGGCCTGCTGCTGCTTGAGTGCGTGGTGTTGGTTGGAGAACGACCGCTGCTGCTGCTGTGGGGAACGAGGACGAGAAGGAAAAAGAAAAAGGGAAAAAGGGAAAAAAGAGGAAAAAGGAAAAAGGAAAGAAAAAAAAAAAAAAAAAAAAAAAAAAAGCCTGTTCCACTGTTCCTGGCGGTTGGTCCCCTCGGGGGGTAAGTTTAAGGGCAGGTAGGGAAGGAAGTACTATACTCGTACAAGTACAGTACTGTGCTTGTGTGGAAAATGAAGGAATGAGGAAATTATTTTCAATGAGTAAACGAGGTACTGTGGGCAGTCTGATGTGAACAAGGAAGGAAATAAGGGAGGGATATGCTGTACCTACAAGTGTTGACTCTCTGGACAGAGGTTACTCTCCACCCAGTCAAAAAGTTACTCCTCGGTTGGGTGAGTGTGTAAAAATACGAAAGTCCCAACCAAGCCCAGTCAAAGCTGGGTACGGTGAAGTCGTCGATCCCAAGGATATCTATTTTGTCCTCTTCAACTCATGCGAACCGTAGCCGTATCAAAAATAAAATAATAAAAAAAACCTCCACCGTACTAATTTTGTGTAGAAGAATGTCCAATGTTGCAGATGTTATTGCTGCTGCTGCTGCTGCTGCTGCTGCTGTTGTTGTCGTTGTCGTCGTCGTTGTAGTAGTTGTCGTTGTTGTCGTTGTAGTCGTTGTCGTTCTTATCAACCATCACAGAACTGCGCACCGTGGATTTCTCGGGTGCTGCTGCTGCTTGCTCAATTGCTGCTCTCGGTCTGTACGGTACCCGTAGGTACCGTAGTCAGACCTCACGTTATCGTGCTTGTGCGTTCGCTATTCTTGCTCGCTGCTCTAGCCTCGATTGCATGTTACCTTGATTCACTTCCCACATTGACAACTGACGGATCTCTTCATGGGTCCTTTGCACCAATTTCAAAATACATTAAAATACATAAAAAAAATTAATCATAACCATGACCACAAAGAAAGAAAGGAAAAAAGTAAAGAAAAATCCCCTATCACCACCACCATCCATACTCGTAGCTACCTACTTGTAGACTAGAACTCCGGGCCGTGAACTGAGTCCCTTCAAGATCATGTAGATCTCCGCTCAAAGACAACAGGAAAAGGAACCTCCTCGGATGCATTTGAATAGGGGTGGGTGTATGAGCAGAGGGACGCCCAAGTCATTCTCAGACCTCCCTCTGTCATCCTGCTTCCTCTGCCACAACTCTGGAGGAACTTCTATTGTGCTCCACAATCTTCATTGCTTCTTCTTCTTCTTTTTTTTCTTCTTCTCTTCTTCTTCTCTTCTTCTTCTGCTTATCCTTGATAACCTTCTGCTTCAATTGATTGAGTGGCTTCTCTTTGAATCATTCTTTTGCCTCAACTTCTGCTGGCTTCCACTCCTGCCTCTGCTTCTGCCTTTTCGAAAGAGGTTTACCGCTGCTTGAACTTGGCTGGGCCTTGTCCGATGGGGGATGCCTGCCCCAAGAGCACACAACAATGCTCGCCCGCCTTCTCATTTGGTAACCCTTAGGATCCTGAAACACGCGCTTGCAATTCTCCACCCACCCCGTTCTTCCTTCCACCGTCAAATCCCGGCATGGCACTCCCCAGGCACTCTTCCAAAATGAACCGCCTACTGTAATCCTCCCCCCCTCCTCCTCCCCCTCCTCCTCCTCCTCCTCCTCCTTCTCCTTCTCCTCCTCTCCTTCCCTCTCTCTCTTTTTCTTTCCTTTGATCCAGCCCGCTGGCTTATTGTTCCTCTCTCCATCATACCCTATCATCCTTTCCACCAACCCATTTCGCTGAAATAATAATAATCATCCTTAGCCTGCCAAAGTCAACAGCCCACCTAATCAACAAAACTGCGCCTTGCATTCAACCCTTCACCCCTCTCTCTACTCGAGTAATGCGCAAAGTGGTCCCCAAACAACGACATGTTAACTCAGAAAGAACAGGGCCCCTTTCACCCTGTCCAAACAAACCACGAGACCATGTAGAAGTTAGCACAACCTTCGAACAAGTAATAAGAATCGACTGTTGAAGTGTATTGACGATTAGAAACTCTATTTGCTCTCCCTCACTTTCAATAGAAAGGATTCAAACTAGCGGAACTAGCGGGTAAAGCAACCGACGTGTGACCAAGCTGTGGGAGTAATCTCGTGGACCACTTGTCTTGTCGCGTCCCTTTCTTTTCAGTCTCGTTCGCTTCAAAGACCCCCTATTTGATTGGTCAATTTCGGGCCTGGAACAACTTACGGTGGCTTCCATCTCGGTGGGGGGGGGGGGGGATATGGTGCCCCAGCCCATCATTCCACTCCCGTCATGAACACGGCCAAACATTTTTCGTCTTTCTATAACCCATCCTTCGGTGCAGGGCTAATTCCACAATACTTGCCCATTGCATTATAATGTCATAATATCATACCGTACTCAGAAGGTTGTATCATATCACGGATAGCAAAATTCAATCGCGGGCCCAACTGGCCACAAACGGCAACCATACCGCACTGTGCCATATGTTTTTTCCTTCCTCTTTCATGGTAAAAAAAAAAAAAAAAAAAAAAAAAAAAAAAGGGGGGGCACGTAACCGTGCTCGGGAATTCTTTTATCAATTCCATGATAAAACATCGCGATATGATACAACAGAGGCCCGAGATCACGGAGATGAATGAAGAAAGCCGGGCTTTCGCCTCGGTTCATGTTCCACTTCGTTCCGAGGAGGTCACCTTAGCTCAGATGGCAATGTCATTGCTTCTAAATTATTAATACGGTATACCATAGAACCCTTGGTTATCATCGTGAAGAAGAGGACAAAAGGGACTCACTCACCGACACCACATTGCTCACAAGATAGCACAAGTATTGTGACATGTATCCACCCTACCGGTAGTTACAGTAGTTGCCCAGCCCAACCCGACTCACTGTAGTCCGTCCCCCCGCTCGTACTGTACCCTCTACAGTACGAGTACCGTACTCTACTCTGGCAAAGGAAGGAAGCTACAATACAGTATTCCATACCGTACTGCGATAACCTTGTCCATAACGCAACTTATTCTCCGATAAACACCGGCGCAAGGACTTATCACCAGTGAAAACAGGCCGAACCAATCAGGTCGGATACGTTCCTGAACCTTTACTGTCCGCCGCTTTTGTGCTGCGGCGCCTATCATAGATCCATGGGCTCACTCGCCTCCTCCTATCATCCCCATCTTCTATCATATCCAACTTCACACTTGATTCCCCATTTGTTCAAACTGCTATTTACATTGCTTGAGTGGTTTGTTGGTACCTGTGCCTGACCTTGTTTATTATTATTACCAACAGCAAACCCGACGATCCCACTTGACGGACAGGCTTTGTCGGATCAGGGGCTGGGTAACACTAGTCTCGCCGAGTCACCCAATCAGGCTTACCAAACCAACTTCCACCAAGAATAGCCTGATACCGGTAGACTGCCGCACTGTTACCGTAAATAAATAAATATATGAATGACCCAAAGCGGCCAAAAAATGCTAAGAAACTTTCGCATTGATAAGTAATAAAAGAATACAGTAGAGAGAAATAGATAAATCCAACAAACCATTTGCTAGGCCATAATTAGTGTCTTTTGTTGCTGCTATTCTTTGTTCAAAATTCCAATTAGAGAAAAATTAATATCTGGTCTAGGCCCCCTGGTCGGGCAGGTATTTTTCTTTCGCTGAGTTTGATTTTCTTTCACCTTTCAAGCCATTTGCCTCCAATTACCTAGCTAGGCAGGGCTCATCGGCCGTGATCTCAAAACTTCCGTTTCTCTTGGACGGTAGGGGAAGCCCCGTGCGCACCGTTTCAGGAATCCTCCTGGCAGGTGTGTGTTTAACCCCAACGTAATTTTCCCGTGATCAGGTTTCGACTTGCATCCAAGCGAACGGTCCAGAATCCAGTATTCCATTGAATATTTGTTTGATACGTGAGTGCTGGTAATCCACTGCTCTGGTAGGGTTTGCTCATAAGTTCTCCTACCAATGCCGACCCTCTCTTCCCCGCTCCTTTCCCCACCTGTTTTCCCCGCCCCTTCACTTGGGCTATCTGCCATTTTCTACTGGTGCTGACATCCCTTAATCGCATTGGCACCTAGTGTACATACGTGCTTCAAAGTACGCATGTCAGTGGCCTGTCGGTGGAGGACTTCGACAGGAATACAGCCTCTTTGTTTTTTTTCCTTCTCCCTACGGCACGGGTCTCTTTACCCATCGCGGGCCAGCGGCTATATCAACGAAACAAGTACTGTAAACGCGAAAAATGGGTTTTTTTTTTCTTTCTTTCCCTTCCAGCGATACCCGAGCCGTTGGCGATGCCTCCCTGCAAGCCCCTGGTTGATGGTGCAAGAAAGGGTGGGACCTGCATATGTCATGGCAGGGACTACTTGTAGAGGTGCAAGATATCGCGCTCCAAGTGAGGTTCAACAGAAGCTTCATTGGAAGTAGTGGTTGGTGTGACAGTGTTGTTTCCGATTCTGCTCACTATTCGGAGAAAAAGCTCAAATCGCCAAGAAAGGGAAAACATCTTATCGCTCCCCTCAAGCGAACAATGCGAGGCATCGCAGATCCTCAATCGACTTTCGATCAACTCTTGTCCTTTTGTGATAACAGAACAAAGTTGTCACAGTATCACCATTTTGTTTCTTGTTGAAAAAGACAGCCAAGGTGCAGCTATCGTCACTTTTTAGCGTCATGACAGGGATAAGCAAAAACAGACTGATATCTCGTGCTCTTTAGCGAGACGCTGTACAGGAAGAGCGAAGCGCGGGGTGTTAAACACTTGGGTCTCTTTGTGTTCAATTAGGATGAAGACGTACTCCGTGAACGTGCCTTTACTGTTTCTTTCATCTGTCTTTACTCACACCTGATGGGATAGTTTCCTAGAGTACGGTAGATAGTACAGAGGGGGAAAACAAAGTGCGTGCTGTGGTCATAGCTTGATATTGGTGTGCCAATTCGAGAGAAGAGCTGACTGTTGCTAGCTTCTCACATGTACTCCGCTCTTTGACCTCACCGTTCAAACCGAGGTGCTTCTCTGGCATGAATACAGTATAGGTCGCTTTAGTGGAAAAAGAGTCCGGAAGAGTCAGCTTCTTTCCAAGTGGGTTCTTTTGTCCAAGCACCTATACGATGAAGCTATATCACGTTTCATTCAACCCCTTGGAGTATTCTTCGTGGTCCCAGCATCCGCTCTGGGGGATAACGTCCGGAATCGCTTACAGACCAAGCCATCTCAAACCGGTGTTTCAAATATCCCCAAGGGCGAATAGGTAGTGCCTCGCCCTGTCAAGCAGGGGCATCGCTGCTGTCTAACCTTAAATCGTCCAGTCTTCTCCCTCCGTGGTACTCGTAGCAATGGTGGTTGTTTTTCTAGGGGCCCATATTCTAATGGCTGGCTGGAGACATGAAACACCCGGTGCCTCGAAGAATGGGAATCCGATTACCAAGACCTGTCGCCGGTCCTCCTTTCTGGTATGTTTTCGATTTCCATGTTGTACTCGAGTACGGGTCATGGGAATACCGTGTACGCTGGGCCTTCATCCCTTTTAATTGTCTTGGTAACCAGGGCCACACGAGCAGAGCACTGAGAAACGAGGTATGTAGTACGCGTTAGATTCCAACTGTTAGATAAATATATCTAATTTCGTCTGGGGGATTCCTCGACGAGCCAAGCCGCTGAATGGGATCTCGGGCAATTCAGATTTGTAGTTACTCCGGAGAACCGATGCTCTATCTCAAGCACCGATACGAAAGGGAGAGCCTTCCGCCTAGCGATCCACTATATCTACCCCGCGCCCTATCACGGCCCCCAGAGCAATATACATGCCCAGTTCTATAATCCGATAGACGGCCATGGTGTTGTGGAGTCGAGTATACGTGTCTGGAAAGCTAGTTCAAACATTGAACTCGCCTCTCAATGCCTTGTGATATGCACTGCCTGCTACACACCTTCTCCGAATTGCTCATCGTCTCATCCCTTCGCCGCTGCGAAGAGTTTTCGCTACCGAGTTTCTAGAGATATCGATAAACTGGAACCACCACCAGCAGTAATATCCAAAAGAGCTGCGAGGATTTTCGCGAATCTATGGTCTGCGTCTTTATCCCTGGATCTATCCACCAAGGGGGCTGCTACAGAGAGACGAATTTAGTCATGAAACCATCAGTTTCCCTTTTGTTAGGAATGTATCCTAGTATATTTTAGGTAGCTTAAGAGAGAGGGCGATCTTAAGTTAGGACTTTGGCTTCTAGAAAGAAGAAAAGAAGGAAAGGAGGGAGAAAGAATTGTCTTCAAAGAGATCCGATCGTATCCGCTTCTTCCTCCTTCGCTTGTATGATGAGACTACTGTTTCCCATATTTCGGGAACCTGGCCCGAGGGAAGCAGGGTTTGATAGCGCGGATGGCATGACAGGCAGATGTCGCGACGAACGATAGGCCCTCCACACATGTTCGGATTGCCCTCTTGAAACCGTGGGGCTCAGGCACACGTTATGCACCAAGACCCCGGATATCAATACGGCAGATCCATGTGATTGGTGATACTCATTCCCTCCTCTGTGGTAACTGGATGTCAAGATAGGCGTGCAATAAGTCTGGTATGCGTGATTGACGAACTCGCTAAAATACAGAAGTCGTCAAATGGCAGGTTGATTGGTTGGGGCATCCAAAAATTGTAAAACTGATACGTTAATAAGGTGGGGAGGATACCGTTTATGCAGTTATTTGATCACCTGAGTGACACCGAACGGTCGACACCAAGGTCCCGAGTAGCCTGACCGAAATTCCCCGCCCACATGTGTATTCCATCCACCAACCGGGTGAAGAAAATGTCAATCTTCGGAGGGCAACTAGTCTTGGTGATGACAGCTGTTCAAACTTTTGTTATTACATTTTATCCTTTCTTTTTTGGCCTGCTCTCTGCAAACAATCAGGCAGTTCTTCTTGCAAGTCACCCATTTGCGGTTTGTAAGACTATGATACCTTTGGGCGGCTCTTCCGTCGGTTTTGAATTGATAGATTGCACTGTAGGCACAAGTGAAGTGACGTGGCATGGCAGCGAGTCAGGAAAACGGTATACGGCGTAGATTGCAATTGATACCGTATTGTTCCTCCTCTCCCAAAGGGCGCCGAAAGATGGCAAACGGACGTTCGTCCATTGATATGTCGGCGGAGGATTAATTAAGCCAGCGTACATACTCACTCTGAGGAAAAAAATAATTATGACCGCAAAGATGTGTGTGTGCATGCGTGGTTAGCTTCTCCTCGAAATATAAATATAAGTTATTTGATAGCTGTTAGGTCATCAGAAGCTTTGATCAAGAGCCTTGATGTATTAACATAGCAGTGCCAGCGTCGGTGAATTGATGCAAGCCTCCAGAATTCTCGTTGGTGGGAGGCATGTCTATCAAATCAGTCCTTAGCAGTCGACCACGCTCCTGGGAGCTTCGACAGCACGCCAACAGCAGTCGAAAGCGTCAGCATAATAGTCAAGCTGTCGAGGGGGGATGATATTTAACAAAGGTGGTGGCTTATGAGGGACAATTGGCGGATTTGGGAGAGAGTGAAATGGAAGGGAAGGGAGTTGAGGGGAAGCAGAAAAGAGCGTTAGTCTACGTGTCGTGGGGGAAACTACAAAGCTCNNNGGGGGGGAAAGAGAGAAAAAAATCCAGCATGTTTGACGTCACGACAAGAGGGAGGCGAGGGAATCGGGATCTCCCACGCGGCTGGGCACCCGGGTCCTCCTGTCTGTCTGCCCTAAGCTTGGCGATAAGCACCTATCGGTGCTTATCGCTGGGAAACCTCTCAAATTGACCTCACTGCACTGGGGAATTGACCAATGAATACTTTGCGGCGATAAAAGGGCTCGCGAGACTATGGATTGACTGAATGGTTAAATTTACACTTTTATTGTTGTCAATAGTTGTTGGGGGTTATCCCTGTATTGCGTTGTGTATGGGGGCAGTCATTGAGCGAGTTCCTGTCAACTCTTTTTTGAGTGATGGGAAGGTACGCATGGAAAGCGCATGGCCAAGCAACTGAAGGGGAAACAGCAAACCCCTGGGTTTGCTCAAACGCGAGTAGGAATGGAGGCACACATTCCTCTCAATGTATGTACTATACATACGGTACTTCTGTAGATAAGATGCGATATATGATATCAAGGAAAAAACTACAGCACAGCCTACTATAATATCCTTGTACAGTACGGTGGTGCTGCACTGTAATGCACACTTGTGTTCGGTGTTCGAGTACAATACGGTAACGATATCATGGTGCGCCAGGTGCCTGTTTAATAGAGCTCTGAAGTCCAGGGGTGTGGATTGGGTATCTCGACCATTGGCTCTCTGACAAATTGGGCGATACCGGGAACTCTTGCACAAACCTTTGTCTTCCCATCATGTCAGCGATTGTGCTGGCCACCCGTGAAGGAACAGCCCTTGAGAATGTTCTACGGCAGGTCCCGTGACATTTGCTGTTGTTGGGAAGTTCGTGCCCTGAGGCCTATTGTGGACCCTTTGACAAGATGGTCCGAGCTCGTTACACGCTATCATATTTTCCCATTGAGATTCCTATTGAGAACCCGATCTGGTAATGCCCAACTCAATAGACGTCCCGCTCCCATCAACCCCAACCCTTGACATCTCCCCATTCAAGCGTTATAGAGCTCATCAGCTTCACTGCATCACTATTCATCCCCCCTCCCTCTCTATGGTTCATAGTTAGATAGATGTTTGGCACGTGGATATATATTTGAAAATTAGCCATGAGTTCTCCACCACCTTCCCTCAGTCCTCCCCGTTTATCCTCTCCTTTCATTACACGAGCTCACCACTACTTGACCACATATTTCTAAGGATACATATCCTTCGATCCTTCGATCTTTCAGTTCTTTAATGACCACCACAGATATTTTTCTAAGCCTTTGTGGCTTGTCCACCGTCGTCGCCTTCGTTCCTTTGGCCTGGCATATTCGCAACAGGAACACTGCGGCAATATGTTTGATCGTCTGGATTACGCTTTTCAATTTACTTTCTTTTTCCAACGCAATTATCTGGGGTGGGTCTGGGCTTGATATCTACACCGCCTGGGATGGCAAGATCTTCTGCGATATCGAAATCAAGTTCTTCATTGCCTCAGGAGCTGGCATGGTTGGTTCTGTCGCAGCTATTGCTAGGAATCTCGCGAGGGTTATGTCGGACAAGGTATCTGTCATTAAGACGAAACAGGTCCGCAGGAGGGAGTTGGTACAAGACCTGCTTTTGTGCCTGGGATTACCAGTATGGATGATGACGACGCATTACTTTGTTCAACCCAGAAGATACTTGCTCCTATCTACCACTGGGTGTACACCTATGATCGATATTTCTTGGCCTTCGATTCCACTGATCCTGATCTGGCCGCCAATTATTTCGCTTGTTTCTGCTTATTATGCAGGTTCGGTCCCCCCCCCCCTCATCACATATTATCACTCATTTATCCTGCTTTTTCACTAACTGTTTGCTTCTAGGGTTGGTCTTAGCACGCGTCCACAGATATCGCCAGCAGTTCGGAGACATCCTTCGAAGCTCTAATTCCGGTCTTACAACATCGAGATTTATTCGCCTATTCGTTCTCTCTTTGGTCCTAGTAGTTATCAACCTCCCGTTGACTTTCTATAGCTTTTATCGGACCCTGGATCAACCTTGGATCACTTATGATTGGAATTTGGTCCACGGCGGAGATTGGAACTACATTCAAAAAATACCCTCATACGATATTGTCCAATTTGACCGGTGGATCAGCGTTGGTGCAGGATATATCCTTTTCTTCGTCTTTGGAATGGGTAATGACGCATTGAAGATGTATAAGGGCTGGTTGGATACCATTGGAATCGGAAAATGCCTCCCAGACTCCATAATGCGAACGTCTGCCCTTGGGAACATTCAAAGTGGGTCTGAGAGTGGCAGGGGCACCATTAGAAGCTACTTGTCAAAGCGTTGGGCATCACGACCACAACTCGGAAGCAGTAGTAATGGACCTCGCTCTGAAACCTCTAACTATAAGTGAGTTTATTATCCTCTGTTCTGCCACTTGGGTCAAATCCTGATTTTCCTTCTAGGTCGGTCACGGAATCTCTAACCGCAACGGCAAATACGACCAGAAGCCAAACCTTCGACATCGACGTAGAAGCAAACTCCAGGGCCCCCGCATGGCCTTTGGCGAACGGGCGCCCAAGCTTCGTCGTCAGGGCATATACCGGAAATGCAACGTACAACAACCGAGGAATCCGTGTTGACAAGGATATTGTTATAGAGAACAGGAGGGCGACGGTCTGTTGATGTTTAAACAATAAACGGGGGGAGGGTGGGGTCTGGGGCTGTAACTGTATCCATAGAGTTCGCGTTTTTGGTCTGGCTACCCCAGTTATGGGCAAGGGTTTTTTTATTTTATTTTTTCTTTCATTTCTTGTGGCTACGGTGGGGGGATATGCTTGCTGTATTAGAAAATTTTCCATTTTTAGTTTATTGTACACTCAACTAATAAAGGCGCTGTGCATTTCCATTTCTTGCACTCTTTCAAAGCGTAACATCTCGGGCCCCAACCGATTGCCATGGGTCTTACAACGCGATAGCCACGGTGAGTTAGGTAGGACATATCATTTAGGTTTCCCACTCTGAATGCCACTTATCCCACAAGCAGGAAGTGATATGCAGACCGCCTTAACCTCCAAAGCTTGAATTGCACCGCAGGTCCACCTGCCAATCGAATAGCTACCCGTGAGAAACAGGATGGGGTAAAAAATAAAAATCCAGCATCCTCGTTACCACACCATACCATACAAGAGCCCGCAATCCTGCACACCCGAAAATGCCATACTCAAGTGCGCCGCCGAATCAAGTGTCTGGTGCCACCCACTCCTATTGTCTCAGAGGGTTCGAGTGATGAATCATGAAGTATGAGACATTCTTTTCTCGAAAACAGGGGGGAAAGAAAAAAAAGGGGAGAAAAAAAAAGTCTTCCTGCTCCAGCAGTGTGTGGTAGTTCCCCCCCTACGATACGATACGAGAAGAGAGTTTCCATTGATGGAGACTGAAAAAAGGAAGAAAGAAAGGAATTGGACGTAGAGGAAAAATGAATTGAAAACTAGAGCAAATAAGAACATTTCAATGAGCAACAGACAAGCCGGCCGAACTAACGCGGATATCCCTATGACAGCGTATGGCAACCCAACCCAAGCCACGGTTGCTACGGTACCAGTTATTCCGGGGTGAGGGTTGGGTGTTGGTTTCCGATCACTCATATTGAATGATATCGTCGTTGTGATACAGATAGATGTAAAAGGGGATAAACTGACAAAGAGGGAGAAAGGAATATATAAGAAGCTAATAGATGTACGCCTATTCACCACCCTCCCCCCTTGCCTGCCCTAGGTCTGCGAGGAGGCCTGGATTGGAGGAAGGGAGTTCAATTAAGTTTGATGCCGGGGAGTTTCATCACCTTCGGTGGGTGCGGGCGCTTCTTGGACTGGAGCGGGTTCGCCTTCGTCGGGTGTGAGCACTTCTTGAACTGAAGCGGCTTCGCCTTCGTCGGGTGCGGGCACTTCTTGAGCTGGGACGGCTTCGCCTTCGTCGGGTGTGAGCACTTCTTGAACTGAAGCGGTTTCGCCTTCGTCAGGTGCGGGCACTTCTTGAGCTGGGATGGCTTCGCCTTCGTCGGGTGTGAGCACTTCTTGAGCTGGAGCGGCTTCGCCTTCGTCGGGTGCGGG
>QFET01014941.1:0-17805 GCA_003316355.1 Tuber calosporum
GAGTGGGCCCACCCACCATCGGAGAAAGGAGAGCTCTGATCACACCATTAGCTGTGCAGGGAAGAGATTTTTCAGGGTCAAAGGGGGTTCGCTCTAGAAGTCGAAGTAAGGAATTAGTTAGAAGATACATGGTTATAGGTAGATATGATGTAGTCCGCGAACACTCAGCCGCGGGATATAAATATCGAAGTGCCTCCCGAGCTTTACACCTCATCAAGCAACGGAGAAGAGATCTTATCATATCATACGTTATTTACTCAAAAATCTTTATCTACGAGCCTTCTTAGACAATCTCCGTTTACGAAGAAAGATTTAAGCCTAGTTCGATTCGCTTACCCTTAGAATCAACTACCCTTAACAGGAGCAGAGCGGAATTGTATCCTTGGCCAGGAGCTTAACCTGTTTGAAGGCTTCCTCATGCAGGGGTCGTCATTCAAACACTTCTTTGGAAATTTGGTCCAAGAGGGGGGCAGCAGTTCAGGCAAGGTGTTGAAGGAATTGTTCATAATATATCACAACACCAATGAAGATTTGAACATCCTTTTTCGATTTTGGTGTGGGACAGTCTTGGATGGATGGAATTGTTTCTGGATTTGCATGAATACCTCTTTCATCTATAACATGTGCTAAAAGTAAGAGCTTGGTGGTGAAGAATTTGCACTTGGTTGGTGATACTTTGAAATAGTAATGCTTCAGTCTTCCTAAGACTGATCTGATGTGCTAAATATGGTCCTAAACTGTTTCTGAGTAGATGGTAATGTCATCCATGTATGCCAAAATGAACTTTCCAATAAATCTATCTAGGACAAATTCTATAACTCACATAGCCTTAGCATGGGTGGTGACATCTCCTTGCAGCATAACTCTGCATACAAAGGATCCAAAGGGAGTCTTGCAGGTGTTGTATTTCTCATGGTTAGGGAGAACTATAATTTGGATGTACCAGTATGCAAGGTCAATGGTGGATCTGAACTTTGCTCTGGCAACAGTTCTGAGTATCATGGGTTGGTTGGAAATCACTCCACGGTCCGAGACAGTAATATCATTCCGCAGAATACCGTCTGCAAGCAATCTGATTTCACCATTAAGTTTCAGCTTTGGGAATATGTTGACTAGATTGTATAACTCGCTTGTTTAAATGATTCCTTTTACTTTTCAGTCCTCAGTTAGTGCTCTGTATGGTGGCATCTGCTTCTTTCAGGGCTGAAATTCGTGTACTAGTGGCTATCTTGCAGGTATAGGTGATTCCTTTGTCAGGGAAGGTGATACTAGATTTTCTGCAATCTATTACAGCATTGTATGCAGTAAGGTAAGGCATCCAAGGAAGATCTCATAGTTGTCCAGGGAAAAGACTTGGGCTTCTGAGATATTGCTGCTTTCCTTGTCAATATGTATTACAGGCTTTGCCAGATAGTTGATTGGTGAGTGGGACCCCTTAACTGCCATCTTCTGGTTGATTGGAGTCTTGAGATCACTGGTAGGAATTTGCTGGGTAGTGACAAATCTTCCTGATATCAAGTTGTCTCCTTTGGTTCGTGTATCAAATAGGTCCTTTGCTTTGTGGTCATTGCCTGTGATGTACGCATCAAGGGCTTGGGATTGATGACCACTAGGTCTAGCATGGTTTGTGGTAAGTATGACTGATTCCTTCAGATCGTGATTGTCTTCATCGGTGTAGTAAGTTCTTAGGACATGTTGGGGTCTCCTAGATCCACCAGGGCCTCCATTTTCAGGCTGCTGGGTGCTCCTATACTACTTCTTCTCATAGCAGATATCAGAGTAGTATCCATATTTTCCACCATAGTAACTGTTATTATCTCTCCTGCACTGATCATTCTCAGCCTTGGATACTCTGAGATGCTGGGTTGTATTAATGGGTGAACCTTAGTTCATTTCGCTGTGTTGTGCTGGGGGCGCTTGGGTGCTTGTTGGGAAACTTCATTAGAAGGCGCATTTCGTTGACGATTTCCATAAAGTCCTGTTGAGTGGGCAATTGTATCTCTGTTTTCCGCTATCTCTACTAGCTGGTCAAAGGAGGTATCTGAAGTGATGTGTGGCTTCACTTCTCACTTGAGCTTGATATCCATAGCATCTAGCAGTCTCTGCTTCACTGAATAGTCAAAAAATATTCCTAGGAGGAGACTGTGTCTGAAGGATTCAAGTCTGATTACAGTGTCAGTAATGTGTGCTGTTTTTCAGCTGGTAGTTTGCTTCACTTGTTATCTGTATGCATATATGGTATCTGCAGATGTGGAAGGAAGAAAGTAGGCCTTGAATTTCTGCTTGAATCCAGCAACTGTGTGGTCTCATTGGAAAGCTTCATACAGGGGGAATTTAGCGAGGACTTTCTCTCTGCAATAGGCTCTATATTATTACAGGGCTAGAGGGGCATTGTCAGTTATGCCAGAGCTAGTGATGTATTGATTAACTATGTTGAACGAAGAGTTGATTCTCAAGAGGTCTCTACGTTTTCCTTCTCCTGTGAATGTCAATGGTGTAGGCTATTTAGAACAATTATTTCCCTCTGTGGGTACTGACATGGTGATGGTTGCAGGGCTTGCAGTGGTTGGTAGACTTGATGGGTGTGGGTGGTCTTGGTGGACTTGGTAAATCGTCAGGTCCAGGGCCTGGTGTTCTTGGTTCTCTTAGTAGACTAGGTAGTCTAGGTGGCGAACTGGGGGGTGCTGGTCCTGGAGCGTCCTCTGGATTGAAATCTGATTCTGATTCTGAGCTTGCTTCTTTCTTGCCTTGGACTTCTTGATGAAGTTGTTCAAGGACTTGTTCTTGAAACTTGTCTTGGTCTTAGTCCAAGGCTTAGAGTAGAGCTTGGGCTTGGTCGTGGTCCTCTTCTTTGCTGCTGATGTTAGCTACTGGAGATAGTTCTGAATTCTCAGAGGGTGGTGCTAGTGGGGATAATGGAGATTGGCTTTGTGGTCCTGAAAAGGATGCTACCATTCCTCTTGTGAAGTGCCTTCTGGTATCTCTTGGAAGCGAAATGGTTGCTAGATAGACTTAGCTGGTCTAGCCAGGAGTTGATTCAAGCCCTTCTTAGAAACAGGGAGTTGTAGTAGTACTGTAGGGTTAACCTATGCTAAAGGTGATCTGTCCTCTGCCGAAGATAAAAGCTATACTTGAGTCGAGGTCAAAAACTGTACCTACTCCCTAGTATCTCAAGAATCCCAAAGTGACTCTGAAGATACAATAAGGATAGTGGGAGAGTGTCGATGGATAGGTCTTCAATAGACAAGGTTCAAGGTAATTGAACTAATAGAGTGACTGTTCAATATGTAGTATTAAAGATGATAGTCCTGTGAGGCTTTAGAGTCTATATCATTAAGAGATTGCAGGCGCTTTAAATACCTAAGTTTGTACTGATGAAAACTTGAGAAAAGTGCAAACATCCTGTCCTACAAATATGCTAACAGAGGCACCATATCAAGGTAACCATTTTCTGAAAACTGAGGGTTAAAAGCGACGAAATGAAGCTAACAAAACAAGTAATAGAATCCAAACAAGAAGGAACAAGATATCGCTACTACTAAACCAATCCAGATTGTATAGCAGGAGGATAGCAATACCCAAATGGGTAGAAGCAAGGAGGGGTAGTGATAAGCGAAACCAGGGAAGAATAATTAGTTAAGAAGTTATAAGTAAGTAGGAAGGAATAACCAAATTGTAGTGCTTATCAGGTATAAACCCAAATAAGTAATAGCTAACATTAAGTCAGAAGTAATAGTAGAAACATAGTAGAATTCTGTTGCAAGGATGCACAATATTATGCTTCAATCTTTGAATCATGGGGTAGTCGTATACCTTGACAACATCCTCATTTACTTGAAAACAGACAAGGAATATATTCAATTGATCAAAAAAGACCTCATCAATTGAAGGAATAGGAATGGCAGTATTAACCACCAAGTCAGTATTTCACAAGGACACCGATTAGTCTTGTGGATATAATTTGGCAATCCAGATCGTACCCAGGAGTGAAAGGAAAGTAGAATGGTTTAAGAATTAGAACGCACTGAGGTCTGTGACGGAGGTGCAAATATTTATTGGCTTTGCCAATTTTAACCACTGTTTCACTCAAGATTTCTCCAACATTTGCAAACCTATTACCAAAAGATTTCAAGACAACTCCATGAAATTTAGATGGGGACTAGAACTAAATGTTGCCCTGCCCTCTATTCCAAGTTAGTAGTGGCCAACTGCAAGCTGACCAAGCTGAAAATGAGTTTCTCAAGCAGATATACCACCAAGCGAGATGCCATAAATTAATAGTCTTAATTTTAAATACAATAATATCCAAAATTGATCACAGGAAATACGATCAAGAACTATTTAGGATGATTAAGGAATCAGGACAGGATGATCAATATTGGCAAGAACACAAGCAGGATTTGCAAAAATTGACAAACGAGAACAAACCAGTACCAAGTTATTGGCTGGTTAGAGAAGCGTTAATCTGCTCCAAGAATCCCCTCAACATTGCACAAAACGAGGACCAGCAAACAGCCAAAGCAAAAGGATGTCCTGGCTCTAATGTAGTAGGATACTTTAGGCTGGAAAACACATAGGAAATAATTACCAAAGACCTTCACTCGAAGGGACTGACAGCCTGGATCAGTAACTCCATATGCTCATGTGATCAGGGTCAATAAAATAAACCATCACGACATGCGCAATTCGGTCTATTCCAGTCCTAGGCAGTTCCGTTAGCCGCCTGGTAATAGTTATCCACTAATTTGATCAACCACTGCCCGAATCGCAGAAAGAATAATGATCATAGTAGTAGTATATCAGTTCACATAAATGACCTACCTTATTTCACAGAAAAACAATGCCACAGCCAAGGATGTTGCGAATCTATTCTTGAAGGAATTGTGAAAGTTACAAGGACTGCATAAGTAAATCGTATTCAATACCAAGGCAAACTTCTGAGGCGAATTCTAGGAAAGTTTATGAAAATGCTTGTAGACAAAGCAAAAGATTTCAATCAGGTCCCATCTGGAGATAGATGGGGAAAAAGAAATAGCCAACTCTGTGCTCTAAGAATACCTAAGAAACTTGGTCAATTACGATCAGACAGATTGGTACCAGTTATTTCCACTAGCTGAACATACCTTCAATAACTCTGTAACAAAGGCGAACATGATGTCAACATTATATTCAAATTTTGCATTCAATTTTCAAACAGCACTGAAGAAGGAACTTCAAGTGCAAAATCTAAGTACCCTGTTATAGACGCACTGGACGCAAATAATGCACTGACAGGCCAGCCAGGTATTGGAACAAAATCTGTAGCATATGAGCAAATATTATTACTGTGAGGCTAAACAATAACCTAACATCAAGGTCAGGAACCAGGTTATCTTTAATGCAAAAAAGCATACACAGTAAGCAACCTTCGAAGAAGATAAGTCCAAAGCTGAACAGCACCTTCAAGTGATTGGAAAAATGATGAGTATGCACCTACAAACAAGTAGTATCGCTCAGATGAAAGATCAATCCATTATTTCATATATGCTTGTGGGAACCCAGTCGGATATCGAAGCGACCAACAAAGAGACATCCACACCCCAGCGGGGAAAGATTGATTCCAATCTTGAATGAGAGATCGAAAGAATCGTCAGAAAATTATTATTCTTATAGATCACATGGGTTCATAGTCGCAATAGACAAATGAGTAAGTTACCCTATGTTCTTATGTGGAGAGGGTATTCCAAGAAAGAAAATATGTGGGAACCACTATAGCACTTAGAGCATGCACAGACATTGGTGGTGGCATTTGATAGGGAGAACCCAGATATGCCAAAACTGGCAGAGGTTGAATGACAAGGAAATGGTTTTCCTACCATGGCCAAGAAAACTCTTTAGTTTTTTTACCCTACTGGGGCGAGTCCAAAAGAGCACCTGTATTTTTGCTTTTTTAATTTTATGATCAAAGAGGGTAACCATTAGAAAAGCGATTCAACAAGACTACTCCGAGGAAGAAGCTTACGTTAGGTATATGCATATGAGGCAGTAGAATTCAATACTCTATTCATACAAAAATTATTCTAAGAAACTACTCGTATACCTATGCTACCTTCAGTAAAAAGAGTTCCCTTACTAAAAAATGAAAAATAGCACTCCTCTTGGAATACCATATACGTCGTAGCTGTCAGTCCTACCGGATGCTGATCACCTGTTATATGAGGACTGAGAATCGGGCAATCTAATTCAGCTCTAATCATCTACATAACCTCAGTGTCTACAGGGTTATAGCCCATTCTGTATATCATTCGCGTTAAGGCATTGTAAGTAAAGGCAGGCTCTGACCAAAATGGAGAATACCCTGTGTGCGTTCCAGGAAAACGATTACAGCTTTCTCAGCCTCTGAAATACATGCCTATCATGGTCTACAGTCCTATTGCAACAGGTTGATAAGGTTATGGTTAGCTATATTTAGGTAAAAATGAGTACCGAGAGGACCACATGACCTCAGGATGGTAAAAGCATGAGCTCAAACCTCCACAGACAATCATAATCCTCTGGCCCTGGTGTTTGCCCTGGGAGTCAACACATCCACGTTGTACAGTTGCTCTTTATATATAAACATGAGTAAAATGGAGCACTTCTTGTAACTCCGGATAAGTCATCGCCGTCTGTGCCACCAGTTGTTGTCCGGATGGTAAACAAGAGGGTATCTCTGGCTACGTCTGGGAGGTAAAATGAAGCGATTCAGTCAAGATATCCCAGAGTTAAACTCTGTTGAAGTTAAGA
Source organism: Tuber calosporum (assembly GCA_003316355.1). Lineage (NCBI taxonomy): Eukaryota > Fungi > Ascomycota > Pezizomycetes > Pezizales > Tuberaceae > Tuber > Tuber calosporum. Next base: position 6,766 of record QFET01014941.1, read on the forward strand.
GAGCCAGGGTAGTCCTAGATAGATATGAATTTGCAATTGAAGTAGGCTACTCCAACACGTACTGAGAGTACGCTGAGGCCCCATATGATGCCTATAAGGTTAATGAACCTATCAGAACATGTTTATAAGGAGAGGCAGTGAATACGAGAAGGCATTGGCCTGATCCCAAAGACTAGTCATCCTTAAGCCAGCTGCAGAGCCGGATAAGATGGCACGAAGCAGACTCTGCCAACAACCAAGGTGGCCCCTTGCTGATCAAAGAATTTATTGTAACGTTCCAAACTGGGTGGTCACAACTTAAATAACTGATTGACAATAGACAGCTCTTACTTCGTGGGGTTCATACCCTCAGAAATGTCAAAGCTCTGATCATGCTGGAAGCTGTGCGGGGAAAGAGAAAGTTTCAGGGTCAAATCTGGTTCGCTATCGGATCAAAAGATGAAAGTTGGTGAGAAGATAGTAGTTCAAGTGTAAACCAGGAGTAGTCTGTGAACACTGAGACACGGGATGTAAATATCGAAGTGCCTCTTGAGCTTTAGCCTTCATCAAGTAAGGAAGAAGATTTCTGATCAATATTATGAGTTTACTTGAAATCGTTACCTACGAGCCTTCCTAAACAATCTCTGTTTACGAAAAAAGATTATAAGCTTAGTCAGATTTGCTTGCCATTAGAATCGACTACCCCTCACACCTATATGATACGGTATTGGACTGATCATAAGTCCTAAGTCATTGTAAGAGCCATCTGTAAGAATCTGGGCAGGCTGCTAGTATCCTGATAGGTTACCAGCAAAGTTGGCCACTTAGAGTTCTAAGAAACTATTGGCAAATTCTACAATGGACTACCTTGGTTGAAGCAGCGGATTTAGGAACAGAATCTGCGGCTGATAATAGGTTTCCACTATCAGAATATAATGGAACTCCGACTTGGCCCTAAGCTGCCGGTGGGAACAGTATTCTCAATGTTATATAATTCTCACACCTATATTGGAAGGAAGTAAAGAGCTAGTAAAGTATATAGAGCCAGTAATCTGAAGTGTTCATCAAACAAGTTTTGACTTAGTAAGCAACCTCACCAAAAATGTCAGATTTCAAAGTCGACTACCATTGTCAGTATCGCGACCGTGTAAAACAACCTTGAAAAACAATCGTGAAAGCACCAATCTCAGATTATAACACAATCAACTATAATACAACCTTTTATCTTTCAACTATGGTTTACAGATCAGGCTATGCTAACTCTCCTGTACCAAAAAAAAAAATGACCCCTCAATCCTTGCAAAGAGAAATAACCAACTTTAAAAAAGGCATAATTATTACTTTTTTCTACTGCCTCTGGAATATCATCCTTATAGTCCAAACTATTGTCCAGCCTTAGACAAGTGGTACAAGGTTTCTTGCATGAGCATGTGAGCCCCAATCACTAGACAACATTCCTCGCCCCAGTCGCACCCTAGTTTTGAGCTGGCAATAGTGTCACACAATAGTTTGAGTAGCCTAATCATACCGGGAAATGAACAGATCAGAATTCTGGGACAAAAAAGCACCTGCTGTCTCCCTTTCAACTAGCACAACCTCTTGCTATGAGTGATAGGATACGATTGACTAATTACTTTAATGAAAATAGTGGATAGAGTACTCTGAGAGGCAAATATCAAGAAATAGCTAGTTAAATCAAGACCAAAGCTAAAGCTTGAGCATGTTGCTAAGAGATTCAAGTTGACTACAGTTTATAAAATTGGACAGTGGAGGATTTTTAAGGAGTGATTATGAGTAATTAGTGCAGTGTGGAGAAATCCAAGGATCCAAGGCAGTAATAGGTCTTCAGAGAACCTGGAGAGAAGTGGCTAGTGCTTGTATTCATCCCAAGGAGAAGGATAAGGGAATTTCACTTCAGGTTTGAGGGTTCTTTTGGGGTAAGAGAAATGGGCCTCTGGTTCCTATTACACAAAATATATAAAAGACCAGGTATGTTAGACTTTTGAGAAGAAATCTTTTTCCAGTTATTTATCAAATGATTTCTTTAGGTATCCAAGATCTTCTTTTTCAGCAGAATAATGCTCAAGTTGATAAGGCTTATAGTGTTATGGATTGGTTAGAGAAAAACTGTATTATAGTTGAAGAACATCCCCCTTCTTCTGCTCATTTGAATCCTATTGAGCATGCATGGGTGGAGCTTAAAAAGGGATTGTATCAGCAGTATCCTAGGATTGGAGAAACCCCTATAGGTAATGAAGCTGTTAAGAGGAGGCTAGCATAAGTATTACTTTTATGTTTAGGAGATAATTCCTAAGTTGTTTTTAGAGAAGTTGTAGAAATCAATGCCTAATAGAGTAGCTGCAGTTTTTGAAGTAAGGGGAGGTTATACAAAGTATTAGATAGTATTAAGATTCTTTATTTCCTATTTTTATAAATAATTTTAAGGAATTATGTGGTATTCATTCACTCATTCATGCGTGTTTGTTGACTTGCCTATTGACAAAATGCCCTTTGACAAAATCAGTCCCGCCACCACCTGGCCCTATAGTGCCATCACAATTAATCATGTATCAAATCATAAACACGTTTTGGCGACTGGCTACAAATATATAGAGGTTAGAACTAGTCATTTAATACTCAGACGCGAGATATAAATATCGTAGTACCACTCGCGCTTTAACCATCATTAAGTATCAAAGAAGTTATCTCATCCATATTATAAGTTTTTCTCAAAATCTTTACAACCCTACCTGCAAGCCTTCTTAGAAAATCTCCATATACGAAGAAAGATTATGAGCCTAGTTCGATTCACTTGCCTATAGAATCAACAACCTTTAACACAAACTAATCCACATAATGTAGGCGAAAATGAATATTTATGTTAGTTAGTATAATTATTATGGTATATCTTAAGTGAAAATATTATAGGGTCATATAGGTCAAAATTATCTATGAGGAAGTCAGCTTTCATGAAGGCTGGCAGATGGGGTCAGGTAGAGGTCACCTCTAATTGAAAATATCGAGAAATATAAATATAGTTTAGGCATATTGTGCATAGAACTGGACAAAACACTATATTAGGTAATATTCTGTTAATACTTGCAGAGGATTCCATGATTGAAAAGTCTGAAAAGAAGATATTCAAAATTGGGAAAGGACTAGAGCAACATCAGCGAGAATGGAGAAAGTGTCGGAAGATATCTAGATTGTAGATGGAAATCTAGGTGAAAGTGGACGAGGTGTGGAAGAAAACCCGTAGTTCAGTAAACAGGTCCGGCAGATATAAAACAAGTATGAAGTAAGATCAGAAATAGGGAAAATAGTAGGCGGAACTAAGGAGTAATCCGTGTATGATCAGAGATAACAAGATGTGAAAATAGAGATTTGAGCGAAATGATAACGGATGTGGAATATAACAAGTATTTGGAGGAGAAGAATACAATGGAGAAAACGAAAGGAGAGTGTCTGGAAAAAGGGATTGGTGAGTTAAACGTGTTGGCTTATAGCCAAAATGTAACCTACCCCCAACTATCTCTAGAATCCCAAAGGGACTCAGAAGATACCATTAGGATAAAGGGAGAAGCGTCGATGGATAGGTCTTCAATAGACAAGGTAAAAGGTATGGAACTAATAGAGTGACTGTTCAACTTGTTGTATTAAAGGTGATAGTCCTGTGAGGCTTAAGAGTCCGAATCCTTAAGTGATTGCAGGCTCTTTAAATACAAAAGATTGTAGCTAGGAAAACTATACACAAGTGCAAACATCCTGTCCAACAATGTGCTAACAGAGGCAGCATAACAAGGTAAGCATATTCCGAAAACAGATGGTTAAAATTGAGAGAATAGATCTAACAAAACAAGTAATAGAATCTAAACAAGAAAGAACAAGAGATCACTAATACTATACAAATCCACCAGGTATAGCAGGAGGATAGCGATACCCAAATGGGTAGAAGCAAGCAGGGGGTAAAGATAAGTGAAACAAGGAAAGAATAACCAGTTAGGAAGTCATAACCAACTAGGAAGGGACAACCAAATAGTAGCGCTTATCAGGTATAAACCCAAATATGTAATAACCAACATCAAATCAGTAGTAATAGTAGAAACATAGTAGGATTCCGTTACATTCCCCTTAACAGAAATAAAACAAACAAAACAATAAGCAATATCCTAAAGGACTTAATGACCAACCCGCCTTTAGACCATTCCACTCAATTTCAAAACATATAACTTAATCAGTAAACATATATCCATCATAGGTGTCTGGACCTTACGCCTTTATAAGCCCCATAGTAGCGAAGATAATTCAATGAAGCAGTTAGCCTTCAATCTCAGATTAGTCCAAGGTGGAGAGTGTTATGCTGGTATTAGATTCTGAGTAGTCTGAGTCTTGGAGATGTTTCAAATATCAGTCAAGGTCAAGCTCAGGGGAGAGTGGGGCATAGTCTTGTTTCTGAAGTGTCCAGGCAGAGAAAGTCTCACCATGGGACCAATAGAGTCTAAAAGGTATAGATTCATTTTAGGTATCGAACCAGTAGGATCTGATGAGGGTGCTGGTGCCTTCTAAGTTGTGAAGGGGATCCCATGTTGCTTCAATTTCGTCATAGCCTTTCCCATAGATCAAGAAGTGTCTCTTTCTGCGATAGATTCCATCTTTGAGTATCTTTTTGATTTTCCATTGCTCTTGTCCACTGGCATTAAAGGGGACAACTCTTTGGATATGCGTTCAGGTGTTCCAGTGAAGGCAAAGGGGTTGGGTCTTTCGTAAATGCGAAGATGGCTGTGATGGATCCATGATTGGATTCCTCCTATCACTGGAGGGAGTATGAGTTTGTAGCAATTATGTCTGGCAGGTCCTTGGCTCACTGAGACGGGTCGTAACCATGGTCCAACTAGTTTATGATTTCGTCCAACCTTATGGACATAGGGTGCTGACTTGAGGATGACTTCAGTTTCGTTAGGGATGATTGGGGTACATCCTTTCTTCCGTTTTCGCTGGAGGTGGTTTGGCGTGCTCGGGCCTTCCTGAGTGCATCTCTGGCAAGTTGTTGATTCTTCATGATCTCTGAAGCAATCTCGTCTGCTGCTGGTACTGAAGTGGGGAGAACTCTGACGCTAGGGATTAGGTTTGGTAGTCTGCCAAAGGTAATTTCGAAGGGAGGGAGTTCTGTGCTATCGCTAGGAGCTGGATTGATTGCAGTCTGGATATGGGGTAAGTGGGGAACCAACTTGGTTCCTTTAGGGTTGACATAGTTCCCAAGGTATTAGCGAACAGTTCTGATTCTGCGCTCGGTCTGTCCATTGGTCTGATGGTGGTATGCTGTAGCCATATTGAAATCAACATTAAGATTTGCCATAAGCTGTGTCCAAAAGCGGGAGGTAAACTTGGGGTCTCTTTCAGAGACTAGGGAGGTTGGGAAACTATGAATGGAAAAAACTGCCTCAATGAGGGTGTGTGCTGTTTCGATAGCTGTAATGTTCTGAGAGACTGGTATGAGGTAGGTAAAGCCACTGAATCGATCCAAGACAACCATGATGACTTCAAGGTTGGAATCGCTTGGGAAGGGTGCTGCAAAGGATTTTGCAAGGGACGAAAATGGCTGTCTAGGGACAGGGAGGTGGGTGACTGATCCTGCGGGGACAGTGGTAGGTTACTTGTGGAGCTGGCATAGGTGGCATCTGCGGACATAGTACTGAAAATCGTTCCTCAGGGAGAGGCAGTAGAAGTGTCTTGATGCATATTCAAAACATTTCTGCCACCCCATATCTGCCATTTATACATGGATAATGCGCACAATTTCGCTTTAGATGTTAGCACCTTGGTAGCTTGCTTCATAGGGGACATAATGACAGTCTCTACAGTCATCCTTCCCCTTTGTGAGGAGAACTCCATCATATAAGAGTCAGTCAGGGTAATCGATAGCCTTGGTAACTACCTCAAGGAGAGGGTCATTCTGGGTAGCATTTCAAATGCTGGAGTACCACTTTCCTTTCATGTAGTTGGTCAGCTGAAAAGCACGAAGGTGAAGCTGTGCAGAGGGCTGATCAAAGAAGAAGTCCTCATAATAGACAGGTGCTTCAGGGGTAGGTAGGTCCCATCCATGGTCGATATCCAGTATTTCTCTTTCTTTTCCCTTATCAATAACTGTATGAAAGACTGTGTAGCCATCATCATCGTGGAATGGAGGAGGAACAGCCCATCTGTGTTCTGCTCTACACTTGGGATGATGATGGGAGACAAAGTTGGAGGAAGAGTAGATAGGCAAGGGTCCAGGAATTTCGCGAGATCCTGAGGAAAAGTATCCTGTATTCTTTCCATTTATGTGAATTTGGCATTCGTCCCAGACACAGGCAGTCCAGTGCATGGCTCTGTGTCCATTAGATTCAAGAAATCGGTCCAGTTTATTGACTGGGGGTCTAGGAGGGACTGGAGTGGGCAGAGGGCCATATTGAGTAGGTGTGCTGCAGGGGGCGATATTTCCGGAGGTGGTGACTGCAAGGGATTCCAGTTGGGTGATAGAATCATAGATTCGTTTAAAGCAGTTGGTGATAGCATCTGGAGTCAGAGGTTGGTCCATATCTCCTGGAGTATTGTTAATTCTCGCTGCAAGGCCAGACAGTTGAGCTTTAGCTCGCTCAATAAGTACTGTTGCATAGGATGGCTCTTGAGGGTTGCTGAGATAGGAGGAGGTCTCGACAATTTCACAACCTTGAAAGGCATTGGTTGCAAGCTCCATGGTATCTGCTGCTTTGTCCATGGCTTGTTCAACAGCATCTGAGTAGTGACTCGCTTCTTGGGAGCTGGAGGGGTTTGAGCTGGTGCCATTATGTGAGTTTCACATGGAGTGGTCTTCTGGAGTAAGAATGCGAGAGGGTACTTGAAGAGTGAGGTCAGAAGAAGGGTCTAGGGCATGGGTGATATTGAGGTAGTGTCTTGATACCTTATTCATGGCGGAGGAGGGGGTCTGTATAGGCTTCTTCTCAGTAGGGTATTCGAGTATTTGGTCTTCTACAGCTGGATTGTCTCCATAGATCCTTGATAGTGCATCTGCAAGGACATTGACTTTGCCAGGTCTGTGCATGATATCGAAATAATAAGCTTGCAGGAACATGCGCCATCTAGTTTGGTGGTAAGGTAGGTCAGTCTGCTACAGGAAAAAGAATAGTGCCTTGTTATGAGACACAACAGTGAACTTGGTGCCATATAGAATCGGATGGAATGCCTCCATGGCATCCACAATCGCCAAAAGTTCCAATTCATGGACAGGGGAGTGCAGCTGACTTGTAGCAAACTTTCTGCTGTGGAATGCGGCAGGGTATGCTTTCTCAGGGGAGGGTCCTTGGCCAACCCATACTCCTAATCCAACCTTAGAGGCGTCAGTAATGTGGCATATTGGATCAGCTCATGTCTCATAAGAGATGGGGCGGAGAGGAATTGTCTCCTTGGCCAGGTGCCTAACCTGTTTGAAGGCTTCCCCATGCAGGGGTCGCTATTCAAACTCATCTTGGGAAATTAGGTCTGAGAGGGGGGCAGTGGTGGAGGCATGGTGTGGAAGGAACAGTACATGATATATCTCAACTCCAATAAAGGTGTGAACATCCTTTTTCTATTTTAGTGTAGGCCAGTCTTGGAGGGATCAAATTTTTTTAGGGTTTGCATGAATTCCTCTCTCATCTATAACATGTCCTAGGAGAGAGAGTTTGGTGACGAAGAATTTGCACTTGGCTGGTGATGCTTTGATCTGGTGCTGCTTAAGTCTTCCCAAGACTAATCTGATGTGCGATATATGGTCCTCAACAGTTTATGAGTAGATGGCAATGTCATTCCTGTATGCCCAAACGAACTTTTCTGATTAATCCATCTAGGACAAACTCTATAACTCTCATAGCTGTAGGAGGGGTGTCTGCATCTCCTTGCAGCATAACTCTGTATGCAAAGGATCCAAAGGGTGTTTTGATAGTGTTGTATTTCTCATCGCTGGAAAGAACTTGAATTTGGAAGTACCAGTTTGCTAGGTCAATGATGGATCTGAACTTTGCTCTGGCAACAGTTCTGAGTATCATAGCATGGTTGGGAATCGCTCCATGGTCCTTGATAGTAATATCGTTTCTGTGGTCAAGTTCTGCAAGCAGTCTGATTTTGCCATTGGGTTTCAGCTTTAGGAATATGTTGACTGGGTTGTGTGCCTCGCTTGGGTAAATGATTCCTTTTGCTTTCCAATATTCGGTTAATGCTCTGTATGCTGGCATGATCTTCTCCGGTAATGTGAAGTATCTCGGGTTATGGTTCAAAATTGTGTCTTTCAGCTGCATGTGGTGGTTGACATGTCTCAAGGGTGGTAATTCCGCTGTTTTCCTGCTAGGGAATACAGTAGGAACACGGAAATGAAGTCATGGGCATCTGCTGTATTCAGGGCTGAAAATCGAGCAAGAGTAGCTTTCTTGCAGGTCAAGGTGATTCCTTTGTCAGGGAAGGTTATAATAGATTTTCCACAATCTATTACAGCATGGTGGGTGGTAAGGTAAGGTATTCCTAGGAAGATATCATAGTTGTCCAGGGAATAGACTAGGGCTTCCGAGATATCGCTGCTTTCCTTGTCAATCTGTATAACAATTTTTGCAATATAGTTGATTGCTGAATGTGATCCTTTAACTGCCATCTTCAGGTTGATAGGAGTCTCGAGGTCTCAGATAGGGATTTGGTGGGTAGTGACAAACTTTCCTGATATCAAGTTGTCTCCAGTGGTTCCTGTATCGAATAGTGCCTTTGCTTTATGGCAATTGACTGTGATGTATGCTACGAGGGCTTGGGATTGAGTTCGACTGGGTCCTACTTGGTTTGTTGTAACTGTGACTGATTCCTTCACATGAGGATCGTCTTCCTAGGTCTGGTATATTCTCGTGACATTCTGGGGTCTCCTGGATCCACGAGGGCCTCCATTTCCTTGCTGCTGGGTACTCCTATGCTTCTTCTTCTCAAAGGAGTTATCAGAGTAGTGTCCATATTTTCCACAATTGTAACTGTTATTGTCTTTTCTGTGCTGATCCTTCTCACCCTGGGATGCTCTTGGATCCTGAGAGGAATTGTTAGAGAACTCTGGTTGATTTCGCTGTGTGATGTTCTGGGGACACTTGGGTGCATGTTTGGAAACTGCATTAGAGCTGCATTTCCTTGTCGATTTCCATAGAGTGCTGTAGAGTGGGCAATTACATCTCGTTTTTCCGCTATCTCTATTAGCTGGTCAAATGAGGTATCTGAAGTGATGTGTGGTTTCACTTCTCGCTTGAGTTTAATATCCATGGCATCTAGGAGTCTCTGCTTCGCAGAATAGTCCAAAATTGTTCCTGGGGGGAGACTGACTCTCTAGGTTTCAAGTCTGATTAAAGTATCGGTAATCTGAGCTGTTTTTCCGCCAGAAGTTTGCTTGACTTGTAGCCACTGTTCATAGATGGTATCTGTAGATGTGGAAGGAAGAAAGTAGGCTTCGAATTTCTGATTGAGTCCAGCAACTGTGTGGTCTCTTTGAGATGCTTCATATTGGGTGAATTTATCGAGGGCTTAATCTCTGCAATAGGCTCCATAGTATTGCAGGGCTTCTGGGGCATCGTCAGTTATGCCAAAGTTGACGATGTATCGATGGACTGTGTTAAACCGTGAGTTGATTCTCAATGGGTCTCAATCTTTTCCTTCTCCTGTAAATGCAAATGGTGCAGGCCATTTATGACAATGATTTACCTCTGGGGTGACTGACATGGCGATGGTTGGGGGGCTTGGATTGCTTGGTGGACTAGGTAAATCTCTGGTGCATGGCTTGGTTCTCTTGGTTCTCGAGGTAGACTAGGTGGTCTAGGTGGCGAAGCTGGGGGTGCTGGTCCTGGAGCGTCCTCTAGACCTGCATCTGATTCTGATTCTGACCTTGGTTGTTTCTTGGATTGGATTTCTTGGTGGAGCTGTTCTTGGACTTGGGCTTGGACTTGGGCTTGGTCTTGGTCTTGGTGTGTAAAAGGGCTTAGTCTTGGTCCTCTTCTTCACTGCTGCTGCTATCTACGGAAGATAGTTCTGAATCCTCAGATGGTGGTGCAGATGGGGGTACTGGCGCTTGACTTGGAGGTCCTGAGTAGGATGGTACCGATCCTCCAGTGAAGTGCCTTCTGGTATCTCTTGGAAGCGAAATAGTTGCTAACTAGGTTGAGCTGATCTCGCCTGGAGTCCCGTCAAGGCGTTTTTGGAAACAGGAAGGTTTACTAGTAGTACCGGGTCAAGGTAGGCAAAGGGTGTTCAGCCCTCTGCCGAAGATCAAAGGTATGCTTGAGTCTAGGTCTAACAATTTAACCTACTCCCAAGTATTTCAAGAATCCCAAAGGGACTCTGAAGATACTATTCGGATAGGGGGAGACGCGTAGATGGATTGGTCTTCAATAGACAAGGTAAAAGTTATGGAACGAATAGAGTGACTGTTCAACTTGTAGTATTAAAGATGATAGTACTATGAGGCTTGAGAGTCCGAATCCTTAAGTGATTGCAGGCTCTTTAAATACAAAAGATTGTAGCTAGGAAAACTAAACAAAAGTGCAAACATCCTGTCCAACAACATGCTAACAGAGGTAGTATAACAAGGTAACCATATTCCGACAACACAAGGTTAAAAGCAACAGCATTGAGCTAACAAAACAAGTAATAGAATCCAAACAAGAAGGAACCAGAGATCGCTAATACTATACAAATCCAGTAGGTAAAGCAGGAGGATAGCGATTCCCAAATGGGTAGAAGCAAGGAGGGGATAATGATAAGCGAAACAAGGAAAGAATAACCAGTTAGGAAGTTATAACCAACTAGGAAGGGTCAACCAAATAGTAGTGCTTATCAGGTATAAACCCAAATAAGTAATAACTAACTTCAAGTCAGTACTAATAGTAGAAACATAGTAGGATTCCGTTACACACAAGTATCTGCCAGCTTCCTGGGTTACTATGCCTGTGTTCGCATAGTTGTCACAAATAGTGACTTAGCAATAGGGAATGTTTCACATGACTCACGATTTGTGAGATCATTTATGATTAT
>QFET01014956.1:0-13511 GCA_003316355.1 Tuber calosporum
TTTGATTTCTTAAGCCTAGCCTGATTCGCTTGACCTTAGAATCGGCTACCCTTAACAAAGAAGCATTACCCCACTGCTCGCACTGAGGGACATACCTGGAATGAGTGTAATAAACTCAAGGGCGACAACCAAAAGAAGAAGGAAAAGAAAGCTGTTAGTTCAGCAAAAATCAGCAAAGAAGAAATATCTGGACCAGTCAGTACATCCACATTCCTCCTCTCTACGCAAAAGACTCCTCACCCACACAACTGGGTAATCGATACAGGCGCAAGCTCATACATGACAAGCAACCTAGACCTTCTTATAAACTTTGAACCAAGTTCAGGGACTGTTCAGTTAGGCGATGATTCTGTAATAGAATCATGTAGCCGAGGAACTGTCCAGCTTATGGCCAAAACTTCAAACGGTCATGTAGCCCCTGTATTCCCCAAACATGTTCTCTGGGTTCCGAAGTTAGGTCAAAGTAACTTGTTGTCATGGCGCACTATTGTTTCTTTGGGGAATGGTTTTTCTTTATATAGTAAAGGGGCGGATATGTTTGTATACAGGGAGAATAAAAGCAAAGTGATATGGGGAAAGCTTGACAGTCAAGATTATGTTGTACAAGAAGAGAAAGTAGTGGCGAACAAGATGACTTACCAACAGTGGCATGAAGCCTTCGGACCTCCTTCACCATCTTACCTCAAAAGCACCAACTACTCTGACAATCCAACTATCCCCGAAGTTCTGAAAGACTGGCAGTGTGAAACCTGCATTACGTTCAAATCAACCAAACGCAAACCCAAATCTACTGACAAAAGATGTGCAAATCCCTATGATTTAATCCACTCTTATCTTAGTGGAAAATTTCAACCCCTTCCTTCGGAAACTCCTGGTACTATATTACCTTTATTGATGATTGTACACGGTACACCTGGATTTACCCTCTTAAAGCCAAATCCGATACCATTAAATTATTCAATCAATTCATCAAAGGAAGACATACCTAGGACAACGCTACTAGAAAAACGATTCAGGACCGATAATGGAGGAGAATATGTCAACCGAGATATGACAACCATGTTTGAAAAACTGGGTATCATACATGACAAAATACGTCCCTACTCTCATGAATCTAATGGCGTTGCCGAACGTTACAATAGGACCATTATCACATATACCCGCTCTATGTTATCAGGTCTTACACCCTGTTTATGGGCCGAAGCAGTTACAACAGCTGTAGACCTTCGGAACATCCTCCTTAACTGATCCACAGGAAAACGCCCTATGAATCTCTATACAACAAGAAGCCGTTAGTAAACCCCCTACGCCCCTACGGGACCAAATGCTTTGTCCATATACCTGAGGAGACCAGAAAACCAGGAACAAAGTTACAGCCCCGGGCCATAGAAGGATACCTTGTTGGATATACTTCCTCCAGCAAAATATACCGTATATACATACCATCATTGCACAAGATCTCAAAAACGCGTCAGCTCCACTGGACAACCAAGACTCTACTACCTCTTGATCCCAAGGAACCTGCACCCTCATCAGAGACCTTTGCAACAGTCTACCCACCTTCCTACCAAAGAGAACCGGCACCCGATACAACTCTACCACAGGAAGCAAATGACAAACCAACCATTGAAGTACATCCACCTCCACCACCTGAACATCCAGAAGATTATGACCATCCCCAAACTCCTAAAGAAACACCGGAACCTCCTGTACAGGAAGTACAACCGGAAAATCCTCCTGAGATACGGATCAGATCTGGCAGGACCGTCCGCCCACCACAATACTTTAGCAGAAATGTCACTGTACCATCTGATGAGGATCCCAAGACCTATACCCAAGCAGTGAACAGCTTACTTAAGGAACAATGGACCCATGCAATGGACGAGGAAATAAATGCACTTGAGAAAAGTGGTACTTTCGATGAAGTAGATAAACCTACAGGACGCAAGATTATTGACATTAAAGGGGTCTTTAAGACCAAGCGAAATGCTGAGGGTACATTAGAAATGTACCGTGCAAGGGCAGTTGCCAAAGGATTCTCACAAGTACTGGGTTTTGACTTTGAAGATACTTTTGCTCCGGTCATCCAATATGAATCACTCCGCTTCCTCCTTGCAGTATGTACTAAAAACCAATAGCCACCACGGCAATTCGATGTCAAATCTGCATTCCTTTATGGTGAGTTGAAAGAAGAAGTCTACATGCGACCGTTACCTGGGTTCGGTAATGGAGACAAAGTATGGCGGCTTAACCTATGTCTCTATGGACTTAAGCAATCTGCGAATGAATGGTACGCTCTCCTCGCTAGACACTTCATATCCAAAGGTTTTGCGATATCTGCCCTCGACCCATGCATATTTGTTCACGGTAAACACGACATATACTTAGCAGTTTACGTTAACGACATCACTATATACTCGGCCAACACTCGAGTAGCTACTTCGCTTATAGAAGACCTGAAAACGGCATTTGAGATCATGGACTTAGGGGAAGCTACATTCCTACTTGGCCTACACATCACCTATACAACAGACGGGATACATCTTACCCAGCAACGATACATCAAGTCAGTCCTCGAGCGATATGGTATGGAAAACTCACGGCCAGTTTCTACCCCCTTACACAACGGCATTCAAGTACGGAAAGTGACAGTGGATGAACAGATACCGGACATGTCAATATACCAATCGATAATAGGATCACTTATGTACCTGACTACTGGTACCAGACCCGATCTAGCGTATACAATATCCTTTCTCTCACAATTTTCTTCATGCCCAACCGAAATCCACCTAAAGGCCGCTAAACACTTCTTTCGGTACATTCACTGTACAAAAGACATTGGACTCTTCAACCCTTGTACAACTACAAACGCTATGAACACCTATGTGGATGCGGACTTTGCAGCTTGTCTCGATACCTGCCGCTCCTTCTCAGGGTATGTTATTCTCTTTAACAATGCCTGTATATCCTGGCGGTTCCAGAAGCAAGCCTCAGTTGCAACATCTACTATGGAAGCGGAATATGTAGCTATGTCCCTAGCAGCAAGGTAAATCCAATGGTACATCAAAGGTCTTAGTGACATCTGGCTTACAACACTGATCGCTTTACATGCCGACAATAACGGTGCAAATTTTCTGGCAACCAACCATCAACTTAATGAACTAACAAAACATATAGATATCCATTTTCACAAAATACGAGAAGAGATCGATAACGGTTCTTTCACACTCCTGAAGGTTGCGTCATCAGAAAGCCTTGCTGACATTTGTACCAAGGTACTTGCGAAACTGGCACATGAATGGATGATGAGATTGTTGGGCTGTAGATAATGAGAGAAAGTGTTGAAATTCTTCAATTCGTTTCATATGTATATTTCCTATGGTAATATTGTTTATGTCTCTGCTTGGTTATTTCTAGTTTACTCAGGGAAACTACGGACATTACTACAGCTAGGGTATATCATATTCTCGGTTATATTGCATGATAATGTTTGAGAATTATTGCGTATATTTCTTATGATATGTGCGGGATTTCTCGGTTATCTTTCCATGTATAGTGACCTTTTACCGGTCATGTATCATGTCTTAACTTTACGTTTATTTCGCGCACACCACTCCAGATTACGCATATTTGATTGGGATTTCCTTGGTAGTTTTTCAGGGTCAAACATGTTCGCACTTATGTTTCTTACAATGTTTTTCCTATTTTGTTACTGAGTACAAGGAGGACACGCACCTATATAAATAGCTGGTTGCCGCCTACTTTGTTTTAGTTAATTAAGGACAAGAACTACTACCAATCTACCTTCATACTACAATACTCCTCACACAAGCGTGCACATAGTATACTCTTAATACTGTGTTGTATTTTCGTACTCATGCTATAAGATTGTGCCAATACACATAATTTGAATAGGAGGAAGAGAAGAGAGGCAAGTATCCTGAAATATCACCAGATCCTGAAGGAAAGTATCCTGTATTGTTTCCATTTAAGTAAGTTGGGCATTGTTTCCAGATACAGGCAATCCAGTCTATGACTCTTTATCTATTTGATCAAGAAATCACTCGAGTTTAATAATGACTTGGGGTCGAGGAGGGACTGGCGATGGCTGAGGGTCAACTTCAGTAGGTGTACAACTAGGAGCGGTATTTCCAGATGAGATGACTCGAAGGGATTCAACATGGGAGATAGAATTATGGATTTAACTGAAGCAGTTGGTGCTCGCATCTAGATGCTATGGTTGCTCCATCACTCCTGGAGCATTGATAATTCTCACCGCATGGCCAGATTATTAAGGTTTAGATCACTCCATAAGGCCTGTGGCTTGGGATAGCCCTTGAGGTTTGGTGAGGTAGAAGAAGGTCTTAACAATATAACCATGTTGAATGGCATTGGGTTGCAAGCTCAAGGTTATTTGCAGCTTTGTCTATAGCTTGTTTAAAAGAATCTGTGTTATCACTTGGTTTCTGGGAGCCAGAGGGGTTTGAGCTGGTGCCATGTGTAAATTCCATATGGAGTAGTTGTTAGGTACACAAGATATGCTGATAAGATTTTGAGAATTATGAAACTCAAGTCTGAACCTCCACAGTTCAATTATACCCCTCCCGATGCAGCAGTCACCTTGCAAGTCAACACCGGCACCTTGTGCATTTGATCGCAGCCTCAGAAAGCTACTTATTAGAGCACCTCTTGTAACAACATATATGTCATTGCCTGGATCCGACCGGATACTGTGCGCAGGGTATATGGGAGGGCCATTCTGGCTACTCAGCTCAGGTAAAACAAAGTGATTATATTTAGAACCTGTGGAGTTAAAGCCAGTTGAAAATCTGGGAGCCCAGGTAGTCCTACAGGTGACAGGAGTGATAAAGGAAGTAGCAACTCTGGTAACCAGTGTGAGTATACTAATGCCCCAAAATGATTATATCATAGTTGAAGGACCTATCAGAATATGTTGATAAGGAGATGCAGTGCAGATGTAAAGGTATTGGACTGATAGTTGACACAAGTTATCCAGAAAGCCATGTGCAGAGCCGGATAAGCCAGCACAAGGCAGACATGGCCGACAACCATGCTGGCTCCTTAGTGTTATAAGGAGATATTAGCAAGTTCCTAAAGGTACAGTCTAGTATAAAACAGCAGAAGGAGGTTTGAAGTTTCCAACCGAGCAGGGCAAAACACCCTACGAGAGAGAGGAGCTCTAACAAGTACTATGAGCTATATGGGGAAGAGAGCTTTCAAGGTGAAATCATGTTCACACTAGGATTGGGATAGAGAATATTGAGAGGAATACTTATTTCATATGAGAGATAGAGGTAGACCACGAAGACATCGATATGTAAAAGGTGCTCGCCTGTGTGAGCAGTTATACGATAGAGCATAAGCAGTAGTCTGCTATTGTTTTGGTATCTAAGGGAGACCTGCTAAGAGGTGAAGACAACGAGAGAACTGTAGAGTGGCTTATAGAGTGATGGGGAACAATAGGATCAGTGTTCAACCAAGTGTATTCACTGTCCAGGCATCTGTCTCAAGTCTGATTTCTTATGCTAGCCAGGAGACCACTTCTAAATACATGAAATCTTCCTACCAAGAGCCGAGGCTCAGAAAACCTGCAGCCACGATCACTACTAGTGACAGTACAGCTACCGGAATCCTGTAGCCCTGCCAGAGTCCTGGAAAGCCTTGGGCTTTACCATGATACAGCCTCAATCCTACCACCGGTATATATGACCAGTTACTTCCCTAGGGACTCCTAGGGCACTATCCTGCTGATATTCTAAAGTATACAGTAAGCAGAGTGCCTGAATCCAAAGATTCTGGGAGGGAAATTAAATACAAAAGAAATCAAATCAAATAAATGTCATCTGACCAAGGAATGGCTAACGAGAGTGTTAATAGAGGTACTGGAACATGTACAAATGTTACGTTCCCCAAATCTGAACAAACTATATGTTCTCCTAAGGCCATAGGCCTCATCGCTGCTGTTTCTATGCCATACTATAGAGTGATAATCAGTATTATAGTAGCTATCATTTGAGCCTGCAGATTCGTATTCCTCACCGTTATAGGGCTGCCAGATATCGTTGGGTACTATAGTTCTAGGGCTTGGAATTGTAAGTACTTCCATATGTTCCTAAGATGTGTTGACATAGTGTCTGGTGATTTTAGGTATCAGTTCTGTGCTGTGGTTTTCTTTCCAATATTCCACTACGATATCTATTGAGTTTTCCAGGTTCTCGATTGCTTCTCTAGAATCATCTGTCCTTTCATATCCTTTTCTGTGTACCAGAAATTCGACTTTGTTGTTCTGTAGGTGATAATCCAATATCTCCTCTGCTTCCTATTTCTTTACATTGTTGATCAGTATAGGGGACAGCCTATGCATCCTTCAGGATGCAAATCGATCGGGATTGTTCCCATGGTATTCTTAGAGGTATGAGATGTCAAAGTATGACTACTGATACTCCATTTTCTTAGGCAATTCTAGCTTGAAGTTATCAGTACTAGAGGAATGCTCTAGGACCATAAAGGGCCCAAACCAGTGAGGCTCTAGCTTCTTGGATCTTCCAGGGGTGAAGCTATAAGGGCGTCCTCTCATAAGAACTCTGGTCCCAATATTGAATGGTCTTCTATAAGGGTTCCTCTTTTTATCTGCTTGCACAGTTTGCCTGAATGTGGCATACATTCTGGCTTTATCAACTTCCATCCTGGTGGCTTCATGGGCAATCATGATCTCATCCACTGCTGGTACATTGCTGGAGGATCTGAGGATAGGATTTGAGAGCTTCCAAGGGTGTCCATAGTGTACTTGATATAGAGAGATTCTTAAGGATTAATGGGGGGGGCCTTTCGTGGCTGCTGCTATATCTGATATCTTATGGGACCAGTTGTTCATCATTTGTTGATGAAGTTCCTTATCATCTGTTTAACAGTGCAAATCGTGTGCTCTACCTAGCTATTGGTTTGCTTGTAGTATTGAGTTGCCATCTAGACCTGGATTCCAATTGACTTTATCATCAGAGACCAGAACATTCAGGTAAAGCAGGAGTCTTGGTCCAGGTCTATGCTTAAGAGATGTCCATGAACGTCAAATTTCGTTTTCAGGAGCTTGCTGAATACTTTTTCGTATGTGGCAGAGTCCAGAAGTGATATAAGATGAGTATAGGAGGTAAGGCGATCGATATTAACCATGATAGTTGTATATTTGATTGATTTGTTGAAGGGGCCAGTGAAATCGATGCCAAGGGAGTGGGAGGATTCGTCTGGTGCTGGAAGGGCTTGAGATCCACCTTCCTGAAGTGTGGTGTGCGCTTTGTTGATCTGACATTGTTCACCAGAATGACAGTAGTCTATGAAGTCCTGGCATATGTGAGGCTCCCAGAAGAAACAAGTGGCGTACTTGTTGGACTTGTGAGGTGAGAAATGTCCAAAGCCTTCATGAACTATTATAAGGATGAAATCCCAAAGGGATATTCCAGTTCCTGAGGGTCTTATATGGATTTAGAAGTTAGAACAACGGTTGGCATTGTCAGCTATCAGGAAGCCATATTGGATTGAATAGTGTAGCTGGTCTTTAGTCTCCAGGACTTCCTAGAAAGGAGTGTCATTCTGCAGAGCTTCAATAACTGCAGGGCAGAGTTATCCTATGAGGGCTGAGTGGAGGGTTCCAAGGAATGTCTGGACCTTATCAGTCTCACCCGAATGCGAGAAGCGTTTAAGATCACTGTAGAGGGGTCCTATAGGTGGTGAAGCTAATGAAACTGGAGGTGTGGAATCTGGAAATAACATATCTGCAGGTCTGAAGTATTTGTGCCCTCGAGAGGATAGGAATATAGAGCTATCGTTCAAAGGAGGCGGGCTACTGTATTTAGATAGATCAAGTGTTTCTTTCAGTTTCTTTGCTTGCTATCGCTTTTTATGGTCCTTGGCGAAATATACATTGGCTTCCTTACAGTCTCTGTGTATAAGGCACGGGTTATCATAGCAGGCAGTCCAACTGAGTTATGAATGATTTCATTCCGCTCTAGCCTGGTGAAGGTCCAAGGTAGCTTTGTCTCCCCAAGAATTGCCTTCCTGAATAAAGCTATCCTTGCTGCTAGCCCTCTTCTTGCACTTTTGTGAGTAAGTGACTGCATTCGTAGCAATCTCTTTGCTAGCTAGCTAGTGAGGGGAGGAGAGAGAGCTTGATTTGCGAGTAGTGAGGGATGGGGAGTAGTGTTTTTCTTCAATAAGTTCTATTTTGCTGTCAGAATCTAGGCTATATTAGGATGAAGAAGTGTAGTTAGTTTGAATATGATTAGAGTTGTAGTTCTGAAAATCTGAAGTTTTAGAAGTGGGGTCTTGTAGTATTATATCTTGAGGCCATGAATTGCTTTCTTGAAATCTGGATAGATAGTGTGCCAGAATATTCAAAACTCCAGACATGTATTCTATTTTAAAAGTGAAGCAGCTAAGATGCATTATCCTTCTTTGCTACTAGTCACTGAGATTCATCAGTATCATGAGCTTAGTAAGACTCTCATAGTCAGTGACTATGGTACACTTTGTACAGGATACGAGGTGGATGAAGGCTTGTACTGCCTCAACTATTATAAGCCCTACCTGCTAGTGGCACAGGTGGTTGCTAAGAGAAGTTGACAGTTCCAGGGAATGCAATGCTTCTGGTCTGGCTATATCTCTGGTTGGTCCCTGACCTCTCCAATCTCCTCAGCCGTTAGAAGATGTATCAGTGAATAGCCATATTGGTTCTGAGTTAATATAGTCAATAGGTCTAAGAACTTGGTTATTTTTCACCACCTTTTCACTGCATGAAAGGCTGCTTCCTGCAAGCCTGTCCCTATCTATTCAGGATGACTGGTAGGCTATGTAAGTGGTGCAGTAATGGTTGTGATATGTGGTAGGAACAGTGAGATATAATTATCTATATTACTAAAGCGCTGAAGTTCCTTTCTGTTCTGAGGTCATGTCCAGTCCTCAATGGTTCTGATCTTCTCTGGTACTGGGTGAATAGCTTTATCATCGATAAGGTAACCTTCGATATCAAGCTTGTCTGCAAAGAAGACACTCTTAATTGGGTTGACATATAGCTGTACTTGCTGCAGGTTTAGGTAAACAGCTTTGATATGCTAGACATGGTCCTGATATGTATCGCTATATATCAGGATATTATCAATTTATCCCCATACAAAGACTCCTGGTTCTTGTGACAGTGTATCTTCTGTGACTCTCCAGAGAGCTCCTGGCATATTTGTATCTCCTAGCAGCATTACTTTACAGGTAAAGCCTCTAAATGGAATATTGATGGTGTTGTACTTCACATGCTCAGGCTCAACCTTGGTCTGGAAATAGCCATCACTAATGTTTATCTTGCTTCAGAATTTGAGTCTGCCCACAGTTTCGAGTATGAGCTGCTGATTGCTGATAGGAGCTTGATCCTTCTTAATGTTATCATTCCAGTAGTCAATGTCCACCAATCGCCTTAACCTGCCATCAGGTTTCCCGTGAATAAACAAGCTGGAACCTCCTGGAGTTTGTGATCTGTAGAGTATTCCAGCTCTGATTTGTTTCTGTATCCATGACTTGAATATATAGATTAAAGTTTAGGGGGTCTTGAAGGTTGGTACCTTGACATAAAGGTCTGAGTCCTTATTCATAATCTTGTGGTTAAAGCGCTGCAATAGTGGTAGAGTTTCCAGTATTTCTGTAACAAAAACCTGAGGCAACATCCTGAGGAAATCTGGCATATCTTCAGGTTTAGCCAGTACTGACCGAGGCTGAGTCCAGTTCACTTTGAAGTTTGCTCTGACTTTGTGGTCAGGGAAGTTGAAGGTATTTTATCAGACGTCTATTATTGCTCCAAAGCTTATGAGGTGATCCATGCTGAGTAGAATATCATTGTCTGAAACTGGAGTTACACTCATAGTTCTATGGGTAGTTTCATGTTTCCAATATCTAAATTTGTAATTGTTAGGCACATGTGTATGAGGCACTGAATCCAGTACTGCATTCATACGAAAAATGCGCTGAGAAACCTACTCATACCCCTCCGGCCCCGTTGTTGGGCCCGCACGTCACCTGCAGCACCTATGGCAAAAACGTCCCTTCACCAAAAAGTCATAAATTGGCGCCCCCCTCGTAACATCATATAGGTCGTCACCGTCCTTCCGACCGGATGCTGTTTGCAGGGTATATTAAGAGGGAGACCCGTCCTTGCCAATGCAACTGGAATCTAGTACATCGGACTAGTGTCCGCAGAGTTATGACCATTCCCATATAGCCTTCACTGGGGGTGGTCGAAAGTGACGGGACGCTCCGAACGAAATTGAGAATATGTTAAGTGGGTTCCAGGGAAACACTGAGAACACACTTAGACCCTGATTGCAAGCCTAGAAAGGTCCATAGAACTATCAGAACTAGTCGATAAGGAGAGGCGGAGCCAAAACGATATGGTATTGGACCGATCGTAAGCTCCAGTCATCCTGAAAGCCATCTGCCAGCTGCCGGTACTATCGTGCAGAAGCAGATTAGTCGACAACCATGCTGGCCACTTGGTGTTCTAAGAAACTATTGGTAGATCCCATGATGGACTGCTTGGTTTAAATGACAGAAGAAGGAACAGTGTCTCAAACTGATAAGGGTACCACACCCTTAGAGAAAGCTGAGTTCCGATGTGTCCGTAAGCCGTAGGGGGAACCATATTCTCAGGGTTAAATCGCCTTCGCACTTGGATCATCAAAGATAGTTTGTGAGAAAGTACATAGTTGTATAGAAAGTAGTTGTAGTCCGTGAACACTCAGACGCGGGATATAAATATCGTAGTGCCTCCCGAGCTTTAGCCATCATCAAGCAACGGAGAAGAGATCTTATCAATATCATAAGATTTACTCAAAAATCTTTACCTACGAGCCTTCCTAGACAATCTCGGTGTACGAAGAAAGATATAAGCCTAGTTCGATTCGCTTGCCCTTAGAATCGGCTACCCTTAACAGTAATGCAGGTGTGATTGCTACTTGTTCTGGATGCCTTTAAAGCCATTTTCAGCATTATAGGCATATTCTTATTGGTATAAGTTATAGTGTTTGTTGTGACAAATCAATTGCTAATTAGGGTACGACCAATGGTTCCACTGTCTGCTAGGACCCAGAGGGGTTTCTTGTTGACCAGAATTGTGAATTCTGAGACTGAAAATGGCCTAGCTGCTTCCTTGGGGGCGCAAACTGTAGTCTTGTAAGTTATAATGATACTCCTTCCATCCAGCTCTTTTGTATCATTGCTTGCTGCCTTATACTACTCTTTATCGCTGTTGGGGGTGTCCTTGATGACTGTAACATGATTGGACTTGATCTACTTTGTGGGACAATCATTTGGTATATGTCCTGCATCTCCACAATAGTAACAGGCTCCTTCTCTCTTGCGTCGATCTATTTCCTGCTTGATTGGCTTCTCATGCTGGGGAGAGGTCAATTTCCTAATGGCGCTTTGCCTGTTCCTGCTAGCTTCCTGTCGGTTTGTTGTGAAAGGTTTTTAGCTTAGTTTGTCCTATTTCCGGAGCTTCTGTAGGAGCTGCCGCTACTCCCATAGGCTCCTGTCTTGAAATTTGTTCCATCATATCTCTCTGCCAATTGGTCAATTTGATTCCACATATCAGAATCTTTTATCTGTAGTTTTATATTTTTTCTGAATCTGGGATCCATGGCGTCCAAAAAGAGTTCCCTTAATGCATAGTCTGATATTGAGCCTCTAGGCAGTGTTCGTCCTAGGTCTTCCAGTTGTCTAGCAATGTTTGAAATTCTTGCTGACATGCCTCCTAATGACTGTCATATCTTTTGCCATTTAAGGTACAGATTTTCTGTATTAGTTGATACTTCAAAAAGCTGCTTAAATTGTTTCAAAAAGGCTTAAAGGGTGTGTTGGTTGTCTTTAAACTCATACATGAGGTTAAGGTAGATACAGAGTGCTCGCCTTTCTGTATAGGTGCCATATTAGTTTACTATACCTTCAGTGTCACCAAGGACAATATACTTGATTAATTACTGGTTAACCTCCCTAAACCAGGGCTTATGTTTGTCTGATTATAGATCTTCGCCTTCTCCACTCAACTTGGATGGTTGTGAAAGCTTAATCTTTGGCCCCCGGGGTTGTTCTGGAGCTTCCACCAGCGTCTGACATGCTGGCAGAGGTGCTGGTAGGAGTCAGGGAGATTATAGTTCTTTCCCATTCTCCGGATATACATGTGGTGGTCTAGAGGGTCCAGGGGAGTCTGGAAGTCTGCCAGTTGGGGTCTGGCTTCTTGATAGTATTGTAGAGTCTTGTAGGGTTCCAAAGACTATCCCCAAGTTGCTTTTGGTTCTTGGTCTCGATTCCAGAGCCGGCTCTGATTTCTGAGTTTCTCTTTTGACGATTTGCTCTGTAGTAAGGTCTTCTTCTAAGTCTGTATTAAAGTCTCCTAGTTGTAGGAAACTTTGTATAAGTACAGGTGTATCATCAACTTCCCCTTCTCGTTCTGTATTTGGGTTATTCCCAGGTCTGCTGGGAGGTCTGCATATCCTTTCAGACCTAGTGGTCTGACTTCTTCTGTCTGTAATGATAAATGTAGCACCAGAGGTAGGAGTCTCTCCCTGCCGCTCCTGCTTCCAACTAGTTATCAAGAATAGGGCAGGATGATCAATCCTACGCACTTTTGTCAATCCTGAAAACTATTTACCACCTGCTGAGGTGAAAATGATGTAACAGGCACTAGCCTGTATGTACAGTTATTCAATAGGGCCCAAGTGGTAGCCTACTATCGCTTTAGTATCTAAGGGAGACCTGCTGAGAGGTGAAAACAAGGAGAGAACATTAGAGTAGCTTATTGAGTGAAGGGGAATAATAGGATTGCTGTTCAACCAATTGTATTCTCTATTTAGGCAACTGTCTGAAGTCTGATGTCTGCTGCTAGCCAGGAGATTACTCTTCAATACATGAAATCTTCCTACCAAGGGCTGAGGTTCTGGAAACCCGCAGCCACTATCATTACCAGTGAGTGTACAGCTACGACAATCCTGTAGTTCTGCTGGAGTCCTGGAAAGCCTGGGGCTTTCCCACAACACTACCTCTATCCTACCACCGGTATATATGACCTGTTCCTTCCCTTGGAACTCCTAAGGCACAATTCTGCTGATCTTACAAAGCATACAGTAAATAGAGTCCAGGAATCCAGAGATCCTGGTAGGAAAATCACATACAAAAGAAATCAAGCAACTGATTGTGATCTGACAAAGGTGAGGCTAATGAGAGGAGTAATAGAGGTGCTAGAACGTGTACACATATTACAAGACCTAGTATATAAATATTGAAGTGTCCCTGAGGTTTACCCACGCTCCGCGCCCTCTATTTTCCTCCCGCTTGAAACTCTTGCCCCTTTTAGCTGAACAAAACTTCGCCCTTTTGTGTGGCAACAGCCACGACACACAAATCCTGCCCCTCGCTTAAGCTTCACTCTTTAGCGACACAGCCCCACTTCCTGTGTA
>QFET01014992.1:8257-24075 GCA_003316355.1 Tuber calosporum
GGGGGCTGTGAATGACAGCCAGGGATGGTCTGGGACTACCGGGGAGGGTGATGGCGATCCGTTTGAAGGTGCATGATTTCAATTTGGCTAGTGATGGAGGTCCAAGTGCTACGGTAGAACTATAGTCTCCTACAATCCAACCGGTGCTCACGTTCCCAGACATAGCCCATCCTACCATAGCACCCTCAAAACGACTGACTATGAGCTGTAGTCCGTCCTGTCCTATCTCGAAGACGGACGGACTGGACGATTGGGAAGACTAACTCGCTGTCTATCAATGACGTTTTGCTAGTCGGCTTAGGTTGTTCCGCCCCTCCTCAACTACTCTCTTCCTGCCCGTATAATCTGTCAGCAGGGAGCTTAGTATACCTGTTGATTGATGCTGCTTTTGGGCAGCAAAGGTATGAAATATTATTGTTAAGATGAAATAATGGAGTTATCTTAGTTCCCAGTTTGTCTATTTCTTTTTACTTTTTTTTCACTTCATATCAGCCAGTCATTTACTCTTGACCTTGAGGAAAGTGGTCAGTGCAGTACATTTATTTCCACAATGATCTTCATTATAACCAGTACAGGTTACTATTATTGAGCTAATAGGGGTAGCAATGTCGACAAGGCTAGAAAGGCTAGCAAGTTCTTGGTTTCAAGCATTATTTGATATTTAGTTTGTTATATGTTTGGCTTCAAGTATTATTTGATACTTGACATATTATATATTGAGTTTGAAGAAAGTGTTAGGAGTCTTGATATTTTGTTTTTATAGGAAAGGCTTAGGATAGCAATCAAGTTTATTTAAGTACTTCCATTCTCCCAACTTGAAAGGGAGCAGACTTCAACTAATAAAGGTTTCAATATACTTGATTGAGCAGTTATGTACTTGTATAAAACTAAAGTTGGCAAGTTGGAGACTTTTGTATACTGGTAATAGAGTAATCAGTAGCTGTTCAACGATCTATTAAGATATCTGATAGTCAACCTCACTTGAAGTTCTAACTGTTTGAAATCTGAGAAATGACATTATTACACCTTATTGAGATACTTCAAAGTTGTATTCCAATTACAGACAAAGAGTCAAGGACCATCTTTCAACAGTAAGTCGACTAAATATTCTCCTATCTTCAAGATACAAGTTACTCAAAATATTATATCCTCCGCCATAATATTATTATGAATATTTCTTACTTGGAGAATATTTGTACAAATGCCAGGGATAAAATTTCCAAAGGCTTAATTTATCTTAACCCGCAAAATAAACCCTGTCCAGTACGAAAACTTTTACCATACCCATGGCACTTGTATCATATAGTACCACTTTGACATGCACTCTGATCCGACACCACATGCAACCACTAAATGTTGATCACTCCCGTGCAGCACCCCGAGTACAAGTACAAGTTACAGGCATTTAGAAACAGAAACATTCGAGTCCGAATTTTATATGGGCGGTCAAGTACGCGCATCCGGTTATAAATACCTCCCTCTGACATGTCCATCGATAGCCCCCTTCTGGTATGCTTCGTGGAAAGAAATAAATAAAGGAATATGCAAATCAGGTTAAATCCTTCCATCCATCCTGACCACCATTCACAAAATAACAATACTTGTAATAATCAAGAACCACCACTAGAATGGCAAATCCATATTTTCACCATACTGTACACATACCACATCGTTATCACCCGCCACCACCACCACCACCACCACCACAATTGGCCTTGAACACATCCTCATCTCACCCCTCCTTTCCCTTAAGCATCATACCCACCCACTTCCAAAGAACCACAGACTACTATACCGCACATTTACTCAATACATCCCCGCCCCCAAGTGCCTAAAAAATCTTCACCCCCGAAACCGAGCCGGGAGGGGGGAGGAAGCTGGGGGGAGGCGTAAAGGGAAATATCAGAATCCTCAATTAATTAACCTGTCAATCAAGTTAATTGGTTATGCAAGTACATGGCATGGCTCCCAAATATTTGCGGGCAAAATCTTGTATCATACTAGCACTTGCATTGATACCTCCCAGATGCAGCATTTATACCTCTCTTTCCGCGAAGATTTTGCCAACGGGATTGTACAAGTACTTGCAGTTTTGGCGCGCCAAGTGTGACGTATGATAGCTTTATCCATCATCACAAGTACAAGTACTGTACCCATTCGCCGTCTACCATATCGCTCTACTCGAGCGCGATAACTTGCTGTGACACCTCTACTACCTGCACATCGGAGGTTTGCAACATTTCAAGCACAGGTACTTGTATCGATTCCGCCCCTGACCGCCCTTGCCGCTGCTCAACCTTCCAGAACATTTCTCTTTTCTCCGCTGCCCTTCGGCCCCGACCCCATCACACCTCACCCGGACCTCACGCACGAACCATCAGGGTACACATGAAGGAGTGAAGCGAAATGAAACAAACAAAACAAAACGACTATTACAAGTACCCGAGCACAATTCCCTACGATATCCCATCCAATTCACTCGAGGAAAAAAAGAAACCATCATTCGATAACTGTCTACGATACCCCCCGCCCATCACCTCGGTTCTACCAAAATCTATCCGCTCATTCTTGAAGCCTCCTTCCAAAGGAAAGGAAATATGACAATCCATAGCTAAAATACAACAGTGTAAGAAACAAAAAAAAGAAAATACACAATACACCCAACTCCAGTGAGTCGGCAATCCGGGAGTGGTGGTGATAAAAAGACAATAGGAAACCCCTAGAAGAATGTGAAAAAAAGGCCGGGCAGGTACGAAAACTGCAGGAAACAGAAGTTAAGAGAGAGAAAATTACACCCGCACTCCACACACAACCCTCCTTTTAATATTATGTCCCAACACAAACACCCGCAGGATCTATCCAATGGCCTACTCGTCTTTGTCTTCCTGTTTGATTCTAGCTCGTCTTCTACCTTCGCCATCTAGCGCCTGGAGGCTAATGGCGTCGCTATCGCCATCAACGCCTGTGGTCCCGTTCAATCTCCCATGATATGCCACGTTTTGATCAGCGACAAGATCACGGAGGCGCTCCTAAGACAGGGATTAGCATTTTACGTCACGGAAAGGTGCATACATATGGATTATATACCTTTCCAATATCTATGGCCTGTTGACCCATAGCGTTAGTGACTCGAAGGATTGGTCCCCAAAGATTCAAGGTATGGACTACATATGCCGCAGCGCAGCATAAGAGCAGGAACACAAAATAAACAGGACTTCGTAACACTATCGCTTTCGCATTAGCCTCTCACGACGTCACATAAACCACGGATTGTGAATACTAACCAGCCCAAATCTCGTTCCATCCCAGGGCGAGCAGGAGGCCCCAGAAATATATCGGAATCTCTGCCACTGAACTGGCAGTGCTCCTCTTAGCTTCAACAAAAACTGCGTCTGCCATTCTTTTGAACCTAGTCGACAAGTCGACCTGCTTAGCTTCACTAAGTACCTCAAACTCGTCTTTGGCAATGCCCATCTCATCAACATCCTCCTCGAAATCGGCAGGCGGATCGCTGAGGAATTCGGCCAATGGTGGCTCCGCTCCTGTAGAGAGGCGGATGCGGGAAATCAGAGGAATCAACTTGAGTGTTGCCTCACGGGCACTAGTGTATGTTTGCTCGATAGGGTCTGCGGGTTTCCATACCCGAGGAACCCCTTGCTCATCATAACGGAAACGGTCCTCAAAGCTAGTTAACGGTTAGCAAGGTACAAACATATCACAAAAAAATCAAATTAACATACTTCTCTCTCAACTTGAGTAGTATATTGCCCTCCATAACTTCCTCTTCAATCTTGGCCTTAAGCACTCCCCAAGCCTTCTTTCGTAGTTTCCATGCCCCGATATCTCGCTCTTTCTCAGTGGCATTAAGACTGCCAGCCCGTGTAAGAAAGCCCTCAACACCTTCGCCAACAGTCTCGGTCCATACCTTCCAAACCCTATCCCAGAGGTTGCCCTTCTCTTTCGAGTTATCTTCCATCCTTCTGAATTCCAACTCAACTGGTTCTGCAAGCCTGGATCGAATTGCCTTTTCGAGACGAGCCACAAGCCGCTTCATTTCCTCTCCCCTTAACCTTGCTGCAATTTCGTCCAGTGCAGCTTGTAAAGAGATGAGTTCGTTTTCATAGTTGGACCATTCCGCTCCGGGAATATATGACTCAGAGGCCTCTGCGACAAATTTATCAACAACCTTGGAGCTTGTCTGGTCAACCACGGCAGCGAAATCATAGTTCGACGATGCACTCTGTCCTGAAGCATTTGCCGACTTCAGGATGCCTGTAATTTCTTCCGTAAATTCCTGCACAGCCCTCTTCGACAGAGCAGAAAATTGGCCAACAACAAGACCTCGCAACCTTCCCTCCAAGTTCTCCCGAAGGTCTTCTCTCTTGCGCTCAAAGACTCCTTTGTGATATCTCCCACCGGACTCCTCAAACCCCCCCATTGCTTCACCAAGAGCCTCCTTCATAGCACTCCCTAGCCCCTCCAGCACCCTGCCGGCCTTTGCTTGCTCCTCAAATGGTAACATGATCTCGTTAAACCCAGCAGTGCAAGTTGCTGCGATTTCGTCACAACGATACTGAGCTAACAGCTCTTGTTGGGAAGGCAAATCAAGATCTTTGTTTGTGACAATCTGCGTCCACACACCTGAGGCATAATGGGGGAATCCATCTGCCGGTATCCGCCTGTGGTATGCAGGCAGGAATACTCCGCCGCCATCACCCCTCTGGCCCACCCCGTTAGACTTGTTTATGGCCTCCACCTCCGGCGAAATACCTTCACGGAACCGCTTTCGTAGTTTTTGAGTCTCCTCGACAAACTTTTCCGGTTGAAGAATCTTGTGAGGTAAAGCGACAAATTCAAAGTCAAAAAAATCACTGATTTTGGAGTCTTCCAAGCCAGGCGGTTTTGACAAAGAGGACCAAATCCGGTTCAAATCCTGCATAAGTGTATTCGAGAGGTTTTGAAGTGGGGTGTGTCCGATATGGTCACGGATTACGAAGAACAGGAGGGATCGATGAGTTGTACTAGAAAATAGTGTAAGCACCGTCTTGGCGAATACATCAGAGGTTTTACAAACCTCCTATCCTTCAAGAACAATCCAAGATTGACTTCAAAAACAGTTTTGAGTAAACCCATGTTGGCACCCTGGTACAAACCAACTTGATGTTCCCAAATATTAACAATCTAAGAGATTCAGCGTCAGCAAGTTCAACTAAAACCCCTCCAAGTTCTTGAAACAGTGAACCTCTGTGACAGTACCTCGGCTAATTCTCACGTTGAATAAAATGACCAAAACTCACCAAAACTTCACTTGTCGCTAATGCGAACAATGCGCTCTTCCTCTCAAAGTCCTGATCCTCCCCTCTCTCTCTGCCGTCGGTGCCCTCAACATCCATGACAAGGATATTATTTCCCATTCCATGCGGATCGGACTTCTTAGTATCTTCGATAGCTCTGGACATCCATATTCCCTTGGTGGTCTGTCTACGGGCCTGCTCGTCCATTACCGAGAAATGGGTTCCGAACAGGTGGTTGAGGAGGGTGGATTTGCCGGTGGACTGAGAACCAAAGACAGCGACGACATGATATGAGAAACCGGCGGTGATCAAATTTTGTGCTGTCAAGTATGCTGGAAGGTATGGCCTATTTGAAAGTTAGAATTGAGCTCTCTCGGAGATAATACACGGGCATTAAAGGGGCCGTCCGCACAACGAACAAAACAATTAACACAGTCGGATAACGTACGTAAATTCCTTGTTCTCGTCAATCACCTGAATGCCGCTTGAATAGGTGTTCGAGTCATCTCTTGTATGAGTTCCATTTCGCCCCGTGCTGCCGGATCGGCTATGACCGCCACCCCCGTTGAGGGACATTATTTGTATAGGGTTCTTCTGAAGTCGAGAAGTATCCGAGTTTCGCTCGCTAGATTGAAAGCGTACGAAGGCTTGACAGAGTCAGATGTAAAAGCAAAAGGGGAGTAATTTATGTCGTGTTGGGAAAAAAAGGACACCAGAATACTGGTATCAGGAGGAAGATGGCAACGTGAAAGTTGACCAGAAATCTGGTCTTTGAATCCCTTGGGGCGTGACTAAGCCACAGGAATTAAAGGAGGCTTAGTCATTGTTGCATCACCATAATATGACCTGCGACCTGAGTGAGGCACACCACCACACCAACTGTCAAAAAGACGTGGTTCATGACCCCAGCGGTTGCGGCTCTGAGAGCCTTTTTGGTTCACGAAACACCACGTATCTGTGAAGCCTTCAGTCTGGTGCAAAATATGGCTGTACAACGAGTTCTGAAACGAGAAGCAACATGCCAGCGTAGACTATCCTCTGGCTCCTCAGATCAGCGGCCACAGTCGAGTGCTCGATTCGGTCCCCCCCGCCATCGCTGCATTACTGGTGTGCGTCTTGCTGATGATCTGGTGACCCTACCAATAACCACTCGTGATTCTCTCCAGCGGAGTCCATCACCAAGTGCTTCAACTACTATGACAGGACCGAGAGAGGATCGCTCGACACGACAGATAACTCTCAATACCGAAACGTATCCGTGCTGAGATACACTGGCAATATAAGTCTTAATCCAGTATGGTATCGGGCCCGCAGCTCGCACCCCCCTCTCCCTTTTTTGTTATTATTTTATTTATCCAGTTGCCAATCATATTGCGTACCTCATCATACGATAGTTTACAAGGGGGGTTTTTTTGTTTGTTTGTTTGTTTCCCGGGCGGTGAACTCGCTTCCCTGCCCTGGCCATGTCCTCCCATCCGCCCCCGAGTGGCGAGGTGCCTCCTTCTGTTGTTCCTGCTCGTTCGGCTTGGTCTTCTGACCGTGGTCTTGTCCCTGTGGTGAGACAGTCGTATGCTGCCCCTGGGGGCGAGTATGCGGCCTTGGTGATACTTCACTCCCCGACGTGTCGTAACGGCGGTAGTGAGTTGTTTGATGCGAGTGTCCGTGACACGGTCCGGCACATTAACCCTCGGTCCTTTGACATGGTCGAGCTGGTTGTTCGTTCGTCCCTTTTGTCTCGCGGCTGTTCGGATTATTGTGGATTCGACAGGTCCTCTACGATGGGTTTGTATACCCGATTCCACACGGAGGAAAGGGATTCACAGTCGTTCCGCCCTGCCCCCTCGTCGACGGAATCTTCACCGTCACCTTCGCCGATGTTTTCCCCCTCGCCTTCCCCAACCCCTGGTGGCAGGGCCTTTGTGTATGACGCAAACGCTTCCTCCGCCGTTGGTCGCCTGGAGTGGCCCTCCTCTCCCACATCCTCGCCAGCTTTGGTCCTTGCCCCCGGGGAACCCGTTAGACGCCCTCAACTTTCTCCCCCCTGTGCTTCCTCCGACTATGGCTCCACCCCAGATTATAGGGTGGCCTTGTCGACTGGTGAACGGCGTCTATACGCCAATTTCAATATGGACCAGACCTCTGACGAGACATTTGTCCCGTCCAGTGAGAGACCGGGTGTGCCCTCCTCCCCTCCGACGCCGTGCATAGTGGATTCCTCCCAGGGGATCGTGCAACGGCCATTGGGTAGACGCAACGGGGGTGTTAGATTTGTGGCTGGCGGGAGTGGCGAGGCAGTACGTGATGCGGTAGCAGAGTGTTCCCCCTCCCTTCCTCCCCAACAGGCGGTGAAAGACACCCCGATGTCGTTGGATAATGGTAGGAACTCTGAGGCCACCGGCTTGGGTGACAGCATTCACGCATCGGTGGAGCCTGTGGTGCCGCTCCCGTCCACGGCCCGGTCCCAGGCGTCGGTTGCGATGGTCGCCGCTTTGGACGAGATAGTTGGGAATGCCCCCCCCCCCCTATCTGCTGGTGATGCCGAGAAGATCACCTTTGAGTCGGACTCGGTACACGGCACCCTTAATGACGTCACCGAGGACTTCAGGACGGTGGGCAGGGCACATAATGGCCTTGTGGATAGGGTGAACGAGCTGCTCCGTGTTGTGAGGATGCTGACGGCTCAAGTGGAGCGACAGGATAGGCGTATTGCCGAGCTCGAGGATTCTGCTGACAAGTTAGTTAGAGAATCGGTGGTCCCGAAGGCGGTGACCGGTTTGAGAGCCCCCCCTCCCCCTGTGCCTACCGTGAAGGCCCCGGTCGCCAAGGCCGTTGGACCCCCCCCCGCCGTCCCCCATGCGTCCAGGCCGGTGATGGGCCCAGGCCTGATCGTCAACAACACCTGGGCCAAGGTTGTCGGTCGGAACCCGGGCAGCAAGAAGCCCGGCCCGTCACGCGCCGCGCCGAACCCGACGAGGGGCACTCCGCCACCCCCACCGCCTCCCAAGATGTCTCAGCCTACTGTTGGGGTCTCCTCCTCCCCGGCCACGGCGAGACAGCGACACCTCACCATGAGGTTTAGCTCGAGGCGCGTCTCTCTCCCGATCGGATGTTCGGTTGAGACGATCCGGACGAGGATAAATGTTTTCTTTGCCAATATGCCAAAGATTAGGGGCACCCACCCGTACGTTTCGGATGCCCGTGTACGCACCACGATCGGGTGCATTTTCATGACGTTGACCACCCACTCGGCTGGGGAGGTTATGGACCTGATGGATAGGTGCCATGGCGTCTTGGTGAGGGACCTGGACATTGAGGACTTTGAGTTCGTTGCCGACACCCCGCGGGTCAAAATTCTGGTCGTCGGCGTCCCGCTATCCGATTCCGGCCGGGGCAACGACTGGAAGGTTGAGGATTGGTCGGCCGAGGGTACGTACGACGGGCTTCGGACGGATCTGGAACGGTCGAACCCCGGTATTGTGGCAACTGGTCAGCCACACGTTATTGGGTCGGTCGCGGCCTTGAAGGCGAGTAAGGCCTCGAGCTGCGCCGTCCGGTTCTTGGTTGCGAGGTCGGCAGAAGTGGATGCGGCACTGCGGACTGGCCGGATCAAGTTGCGTGGTGGAACGAGGGGCTGTCGCATTTGGACAGAGGAGGCACCGGCCAAGACTTGCAATCGGTGTTTAGGTTTGGGCCACATCCAGACATTGTGCGCTAATAGCAAGCGATGTAGATTTTGTCGTGGCAATCACCTGTCGTCGGAACATGAGTGTCAGATCCGCGGGTGTGGTGGTGTGAGGGGCGACGCATGCGAGCACTCCTCTCGCCTGTGCCTGATATGCGACTCGGTATCCCATTATACTGGGTTTATACGCTGCCCGGGGACCAAGGCTACTCCGGATTCCACCTTGCCGGGCGTGGCTGCTTCTCCGGTTGTCGCTGACCCCACGACTAAGTCTGGTGTTAGGGACAGGGGGTTTAACAGACAACGACGGCGAAATCGCACCGGCCGGGCTACTCCGGTTGGTGGTGGTGCCAGCCAGGCTGTGGAACGGTCGCTTTTTGAGGCCGCTGTGGTTCGTGGTATCTCGGATGTGGCCAGGGGTAAACTACCGGCCAGGATGATCGAGGAGATATCCGATTCAGGGGATGACGTTGAGATGGTGACCCTGCCCTGTAGAGCTCCACCGGATAATGAGGCCCTTGCCTCGCACGACAAGCCTGGCACGGCCCCTAAGTGCAACCCTCCTTCCGGTTTATCCGGGTAATGCGTTTTTCGGCTTTGGCGATCAACGTTGGGAGGAGTACGGTTGGACGGGATGTGGTTTTGGATGTTTTTTCTTTTGTTGATGTTGTTTTTGTATTAGATCCCCCGTTGGCAGGGGATCGTTCCGTTCTTGAGGAGGCTGGCGCGGGCTTTGTTGTTTTTTCTTATAAGAAGGATAGTGACGTGGTGGTGTATGTGAGGGAGGGTATGTTAGGTTTGTTTGAGGTGGTCCGTCACACAGGTAGTGGGGCCGTGGTGGGTTGGAGGAAGGATGGGGTTAGTCATACCATGTGTGGGATATATGTTCGTCCGGACTTACGCAAGGCGGCGTGGGTTACGGTCATGGGGACGGCAGAAGGTTGTGACATCGTTATGGGAGACTTCAATGCCAGGCACACCGATTGGGACAATACGACCAATTGCGAAGGTAGATGGACCCGGTCGTGGTACAGGGATCGCGGTATGACAATGGCAACGACTGATGGCCCAACGTTTGAAGGCATCTCCACCATCGACCTAGTCTTGACCCGCGTGCCGGTGCGTCACCGATATTTGGACAAGGCTGCCTTACAACATACGGCTGTCCTTATCAGATCCACCGCCGATCCTCCTCCCGAGGTGGATAGATCACGACCCGCGTGGGGCCGCGTCGATTGGCCTAAGCTGGCACTTTCGATCGACGCCCTTGGCAATGTGCCCGATGCCGACTTGTGGACTGGATTGAGGGACATTGTCGCGAAGCTACCACGCTCGAGATACTCCCATTGGTCGTGCCGTTTCTGGAATGAGGAACTCGAACGGTGTAGGCGCGATTGCAAGCGTCTCCGTAAACGCTGTGGGACGGACCATGGTCTGCGTGAGACTTACCAGCTGGTTCGGCGGACGTACAGAGCCATGTTAATCAGGCGACGCGGCGAACACATCCGGGATGGTCTTTTAGCGAGTAGGTGCCCTGACGCCTTCAAACTCATCCGGTCGGCAGAGCCCCGGGTGGCGATCCCTTCGATGGACCGGGGCGACGGAACGTTTGTCGATGATGACGCTGGGATCGCTGATCTGGTGGCGCAGCAATTGTCGCCGGCTGAGGCGGTCCACTGGCCTAGGGCGGACATCGAGGACATTGACCCTGTCAGTGAAGCCGAGCTGGACGTGATATTGCGACGATCCCCGACGGATACCTCACCGGGCATTGACGACATTGGTTACCCATTGATCCGCATGTGGTATCGGAGATCCAAGCCGGATGTCCTACGCCTGCTGAACTACGCCCTTCGTGTGGACATCGATGACTGGCATATCGCTGAGGTCGTTCTGGTACGCAAAGCCGATAAGCCCAGGTATGATGTGGTTAAATCGTGGCGAATGATCAGCCTCCTCCCTGCACTGTCGAAGACACTGGACCGGATAATCATGAACCGTGTGGCGCGATCGGTCGACCTAGAGGATACGCAATTTGGGTCGAGGCGACGCCAGGGATGCCACGACAATATGGCGGTCGTTTATAAGTTCCTGAGACATAACTCGAACATGCACTGCGCCATCCTATCCATGGACGTCGAGGGCGGCTTCGACAATATAAACGTTGGATGGCTGGTTGATTTCCTTGCTGCTCGCGGATGTTCGGAGGTGTTGAGACGTTGGGTTACACGCTGGTGCGGCGGGCGCAAGGTTCAATTCCGCTTCAACGGCCGTACCTCCAGGATGTACAATATCGTCAAGGGTATACCACAGGGTTCACCCCTGTCGCCTTTGCTGTTCGGTGTCTACGTGGCGGACATTTTCCGCCCTAGGTTTTTATACACGCCGACGCGGAGACAATTGGTCACTTCGTATGTTGACGACGGGGTCATTATGGTTGGGGCCGACACCAGGGATGCTGCGAAGGATATGTTGACGGACACATGGTATGACTGTTGCAGAGTGGCGAGGGGATGTGGCATGGCTTTCAGCGAGGGGAAGCTGAGATGGATAGGATTTGGGGATGTGGCTTGGGATGGGCTGCAGCTTGAGAACGTGATACTTGAACCGGCAGGGGAGCTGAGGATTTTGGGATACTGGTTCAATATGTATGGTAACTTTTCTTCTCATGTTAGGAAATGGTTGACGCGGGGGCTTGGTGTGCGGCGGAGGATTGCCAATGTTGGCAGGAGATGGGGTAGCGTTGGTGGTCTCGGTGCGTGGGAGACACTGCAGCTGGTAAAGGGTGCGTTCCTGCCGACGGTTGGATATGGCCTGGAATTCGTCTCGGATTATGCGTCGTTCGTCAAACAGATCCAAATGCACGTGAGTGACTGCCTGAGGTCACTCTTCCGGTGGCCGAGGATGGGGGCCCACAGCATCATGTTTGCCGAGTGTGGGGTGTCCCCGGTTCACATTAGGGGCGCAGACCTCCAGAGAAGATGCTACACGCGCATGCTCACACTACGATACGGATCTGATTACCCATGGTATGGGTGCATTCGCGAGTCCTGGGGCGGGCACGGATTGGCTGGTACAATAGCCACCTCGGAAGTTCCTCCCCCGGTGAAGTGGCCATTATACGACGTTGCGAGTGATAAACCCACGGCCATTGACCTGCATGATGAGGTCTTTTGGCAGGCGACACATGACCCACACGCTATGTTGATATACGCAGATGGCTCGAAGATCAACGAGGTCGGCGTGGGGTCAGCATGGATCACGTACAGTCATGAACGCTTCTCTGACCCGGTTTACATAACGGCGCCCCACGGATGGAGTGTGGTGGAGGCCGAGCTGCTGGCTTTGTGGGACGCGCTTGCCAACGTTGACCACCGGGGCAAGATATGCTGTTTTACGGATTCAGTCTCGGCTATACAGATCCTTGAGGCAATGCTGCCGGACAATGGGTATGCCGCTGCTTGGGACGCGTTTACCCCCCTATTCGACCGGTTTGAGGAGGTTGCCTTTGGATGGTCGCCTGGTCATTGTGGCCTGGCTGGTAATGAGATGGCTGATGTCGCTGCGAAACGAGCTGCCGGTGGCCTGGGTGACGGACACCGCTTGCACTTTCCGAACTTTGGACTACGGGACACGATAATCTCTAAGGAACTGGCACGCGCTCAGTGGAATGATTGGCATGTGAAACAGGATCATCCATACTACAAGCGGCGCGGTAAGTCGGCTTCACATCTGAAGGGTTTGACAAGGTTGGATGCCCTTACATTGTTCACGTTGCGAACTGGTGTGGCGGTCAACACGCATCGGACGTGTGAGGGGGGCCTCACGCGATACCACCTACTGAGTTGCGACCGATACACGGCGCCCCCGGACCTGGCGTCCATCTTTGATGATAAGATGGTACCAACGTGGATGACTTGGTGGAAGGCGAACACCTACCTCGGAATTGGCATTCCTTTTGGTTCCAGTTGGCTGGACGATGCTAGGACCCGCGGGGGCGACCCGTTCTCCAATGAGGTGTGGCTTATGGGGGACGGGGGTCTGATTACGCAGCCTATGTTTGTCAGATGCGAGCGATGCCATAAGGCGCTTTGTCCCGGTGGATGCTCGCGGGCGACGATACGCCTCCCTGGCGAGGACCGGATCTTCTTGCTCGGTATCGACAAGGCCGATGCCCGTGCCGGGAGTGGACGGCTACGCGAGAAATACACCTTTTGCGGTGCGTGCGGTGGGGAGTCCAGCGATGTGCATAGACATTTGAGGGGTTCCCCGTCCTGCGTTGAAGCCTGGACTAAGTCCTTTTGGTGCGATGTCGCGAGAGACTGGGAGACGATCGTCCGTAATGAGCCTGCGCTGGCCAACTCCTTGGTGATTCGGAATGCGGCTGTGGGAACTGGTAAGGCGGTTAGCTGCTCGGTGTGTGGTCACGGCCCGGTTGGGAGATCGGTGTTTTTGGAGCATCTGGGTGGAAGGGGCAATGGCAGTGGTGACCGGTGCTTTAGAGTTTTGTGGGATCAATTTGTTGTTTGGTTGGCGGAATGGGGTTAGTTGATGGTGGATCTTACGGGAAAGGGATTTGGGCCCGGACCTGGTTATGGGTTTTGCGAGCCAGGAAGACGCATGAATCCGGGACTCCCTGAGGGAGTGAGCGCCCGTGAGCCTGGTGTTTGGAATTGATGTTTGTTTGTTGGTTTTGTTGTTTTTTTTTTTTGTTTTTTTTTGTTTTTGTTTTTATTTATTTTGAAGATTGCCGTTTAGGCGGGTTTGGAGTTGGCTGGGCTCAGGATACTCATGCTGTTATGTGGCCGTATGCCCGTTAGGGCGGTGTCTCCTCTGTTTAGATAGGAATAAAGTTGATAACCCTCTCCCGAGGTGCGCTCCGCCCCGCAACGGAAGCCAACCGCCATACAGATACCACAGTCAAGTGAGGGGAACGCAGCTTGCAGTGCGTATCAAACTAGATTCCTGCATCTAGATCCCCTCTTTACGCTCCCCCCCCCAAAAAAAACTCTCTGGGCCCAACAACGTAAAATCACCAGCTCGGAAATACCACTCCAGCACCTGCTTCGTCGATGTAGGTATCATGATCTCATCATTTCGCTCGTAACGTGTTGCCCCGCAATTAGCCCGTCACAATCTAAAACGAGTGATATTTTATGATTACTTCATACCACTCACACATGGGTTCGTAAAATGTGGCATACGAGATTCTAAGCCAGGTTAGCTAGTTCGCACTCGGTGGGTACTGCACCTCAAAACCAAAGATTAGAAGAATTAGGGTTGCCCCCCACTACAGACTTGAAAGCTGGCGAACACCATTGAGAATTCGAGTAAGTCCGTAAAGGATGGGAAAACGTTAAATATGGGCCAATCCCCCATTCAACATTCAAACAGTTGTTGGTCCCTTTTGAAATTAAACATCTAGGAGATGGGGGAGTTAATAATTCGTCTCTTCCCGAGATGGTAATGGTCCCGGAAATCACTATAATCCCATCTAGCGGTGTAAGTTCTTTCCTGGTGAGAGGGTAATATAAATTAGGATAAAGAGATTGGTGGGAATGCCCGTCTATGGCACTCTCCCAGCATCTGGTGCC
The DNA here is from genome assembly GCA_003316355.1 of Tuber calosporum. Classification (NCBI taxonomy): domain Eukaryota; kingdom Fungi; phylum Ascomycota; class Pezizomycetes; order Pezizales; family Tuberaceae; genus Tuber; species Tuber calosporum. Next base: position 22,828 of record QFET01014992.1, read on the forward strand.
TGGCTATGAACCAGATCCTCTTTTCTCGTGGCCAAGTTTTACCAGAACCCTTGCCATGGATGAGCCCTGAGCCACTCGTGTGGATTCCGTCACTAGAACGGCTAAAGTTGAACAGGAAACCTTCAAACGCTTCCAATGGTGAGCGCTGTGGCGCTCACTGTTGATTCTCCATGCGGGATTAGCCAATCGAATTCTGTCTAAAAGGAGAGTGGTGGTTGAAGTGGCTTGTAGCTTGGGTGGGGGGGGGGTGGATATATTGCGAATTTCTCGCAAACTGAATAGCTTATATTGAGAATATTCATAATCTCGTCTGCCTCTTGTCTCCCTACACCCCCTAGTTGGTAAGGGTTCTCCCGATACGATATAGATATCTCCGTTGTATGTCTGCGCTCGTCATCGGCCCCTCCTTGTCCTAGTTAGAAGTGTGGTGTTCTACCTTTTCTGCTCTTGGCTGATAAGCAAACGCCCTGAACATGGGCAGTGAAAAAGAAAAGGCAAAGGTGCCTCTCTGTTCTGGGAGCCTATACTGGGAATTCCTCTTTCACTTGATAGATTTTAATGGGGGAAGACAGCGAACTAACTTCAATCAATCTAATCCATATCTCAGTGTGGATATTATATTACCCTACCCGCTCCCGTTTTTAGCTATATACCCAGGAGACGTCCCCGCATATAATTCTAGACCAAGTGTGTGTCAATATGGAAAACACATGAAACAAGGGCTGTATACGGTACGTATTCCAGGGAAGTACCGGTAGATAGCCCAAACCAACCGAAAAGTCTAAATTGAGCCCATCCCCATGGAATTTTAGGAATGGTGAAGGTACCCAGCTTCCTACGCCATTAAGCTAGATGCGGCAAGCACACAGATTAGCCTAGACCACCCGTCCCTGCGGCTAACTCCTGGCAAGTTGTGTATCCTTGAATCAGCCTATAGCACTCCAACGGTATCTCCCACCCCACCGAGAATGCACCCGGCTCCGAAACTAACGCAGTGCCCGAAAGGTAAACCAAGCAATACAAGAGCTATGCAGCGTAAGAAGGACAACCGGAGCCCATCCACTCTAACATCTGTTCCCAGCCGCCATCATCTCCCCTCTTCACATGCAACCGCACTATCCCAACCAGCACTTCAAAATACTTTTTACAACCCCACTAGAAACTCCCAGCATCCACTCATACCTTACCCTCCCTCCTCCCTCTCCCAAGTCATATAAGCCAACACGCAGATGCGCCAGTACTCCTTAA